>CALNHX010009452.1:0-49782 GCA_940337035.1 Agriotes lineatus
AGTTCTTCAAAACGCCGCGGCAACCGTCAAAGCTACTTGAAAGTAGTTGAAACTTTGTAGCCGCATTTTAGTAGCGTAAATTAGTCGCGATTACTATCATTAGTTATTTTCAAGTCAATTCTAAAATTTGAAGGTCGTTCCAGAGGTGACTACGATGCTTTAAATGTCGCGAAAGCTACGTATAAGTCACATACAGCTACAGAGTAACCAAAGTGGTACAAACTAGGTGGCATCAATTGTCGATTTCTCAAATGAAGTTATTTATACCTCAATCGCAGATTTAGTGGCGGTTTCGTCACGTTACCCATATACGGTTCCTGTCTCAGTTAGGGGTACTTTGGTGCAAGTTGGGTGCTTTCCTCCAAGATTTTTCCATGGCGACGCCTTGCTGATCTTGACAAATTTGTGCAATACTCTACCCTGCAATTGAAATTGTCCCGGACATTAATAGGCTATTTATGTAGCCTTGTAAAATGAACAAAAGTAAACACACATATTTACTGTATTAATCACATTTTAAAACATACATACGATTCTAAGAGGAGCAAAACAAACACATTGGCTCAGATGTGCAAAGAGGGTTTTAGAACTTACTCTTAGGATTGATGTGGTTTAAGTTCACTCTCATTTCTTCATTCAGCATTTTTAAACTACCACGTTTCACAGATTTAATATTACCCATCATTAAAATTCTGCTTTTCAAGAATATGTACACGAAAACTACAACCAAACACAACAAACCGTTTAGTCAGATCCGGTAAGCATTCTTTAAGTGGAATCCAGAATTTATTTGAGTCCACCAACTTCCGATGAAACAAATATGGATTTCTTATCCAGTCATATACACATTGGTGTTCTGGAAAGTAAGTTTCTAGTTTTTTAATTTTTTTATTTTGTCAGCATTCGTTTCCTTATCACTAATTTTTACAACGTCTGTTAAATTATCTTTGGCATAAGTTTTCTTTTTCTCTTTTTAATTTTTTGATCTGTATATTTTTCAAAAATTATTTATTTGTCAGTGCGTCGCGGTAATTCGTTTAGATAACACTGCTCTAGAGACTTAGAAATACGAAATTAAAGAAAGCAAACATTATTTACAAATCGTTAAACAGAAATAATTGCATCAGATTTGATTAATTTATAAAATTAGGTTGTTAAAGCCATAAAACTAAAGCTAAATGACAAATCGATAAAACTGCTTGTAGAGTAGCTATTTATATGATTTTTGTGGCTATAAAAATAGGTATCTTTGAGCAAGTCAATACAATTAAGTACAAGGTTTTGATAAAAATTAACGTCCAACCTGAAACTGAAGGTTGGTTCAGAGGAAATGCGGACATTAAAATCTAATATATTTAAAAAAGTTTTAAATATTCAGAACTAATGAATTTTAAAATTCTTGGCTTTACATTTATTAATAATTGCGTCACTTAGAATTGTTATAGATTGAAAGGATGGTGTGACTGAATTTCTTATTTAAATTACGATTCTAGTTAAATTCCACAAATCTTGCATTGAGTAACCTTTGTGTAATTTCTAATTTTTTATTCAGGGAATTTTGAATTATAACGAACATTCACATTGTTAAATTGTGATTATAAGAAGTTAAAAAGTTATATTTACCTAATACGATGATTAATTTATTTGTAATTTTGAAGCTATAAAATGCTTTTTTAGGTGCGATTAGCTTTATACTGAAAATTCTGCTATGCGTTTCGTGTGTCTATTTTTGGTACAGCTAGATAAGCTGATATTTCCTAAATATGAAGTTTAGAACTGCTTACTGCCGTAGAACACTTTGATTTACTCGTAGGGTAATGTTCAAATTTTGTTGCCTAATGGATTTAAAGATTAAAGGTCAAAAATCCTATATAATATAACAAATATAAAATGGCTTTAGACTTATAGAAACTAACTTTTAAAATACAAACACTAACAACTTATAATGATAATTTTGTTGACAGTAGTTTTGACATTAAAAATGCATTTTTTGGATAGTGATCGTGAAAGTCGTCCTTTTTAACGAAAAATCGTATTGAAAGTTCCTCTTTTTTAACGCAAAAATCGTGAAAAAAGTACACTTTTTTAACTATTATATTGAAATGTCAATTTGGCAGTTGTCAATTCCGAAGTCCTTTTCGACTAAATTTCGACCAATATATCACTATGAAAAGAACTACGTGTACCAACACGTTTTGAAGTCCTTTTTTCATTCATTTGCTTGATTAGCTCGGGCTTCGCCCTCTTTATCAAACTGCAAATTCATAAAAAAAGTATGACTTTCAAAACTAGTTGTACAAATTACTATTTTACACCCACACCCAGTACAAATTACGAAGTAAATGTCTTGCATCAAGAGATAAAAACCTGATCCTCAGCGGGCTGTGAAATTTAAAGTCACGTCGTTACTAGATACAACAAATATTTATAATGCCAAATGTCAAATTTCAGTTTTGCATGTCACTTTAGGAACAAGAATCTTTTATTGCATAAAAATAAATAAACCTGAACTAAAGTAATCATCGTAGGCAGATGCTGAAAATATCTGCCTTCTCCATAAAAATTTTTGTTTTCAGTTGTCTTCTTATTCCTTGAAAAACATTTTGTACTAATAGAGGTTAGTTGTTAATTTCTTCATATTTTTCTTCTATTCCAATGAACACTTTTTGAAATGTATTAAATATAATTTCCACAACTCCCAGGTTTGTTAAAAAATTACAACTATAATTATCTGAGATCATAACTATTTCCTGAATCTAGTAGAGACGTGACCTTTTTATTCCAGAGCCCGCTGAGGATCATATTTTTGCATGTTTTAGTTAGTATTTTTCCATTTTTTCTCATTCTGTACACTATATTTCTCATAATGTTTGTCAACATTATGTGCGTAATAATACATTTTTAGATTTACACATTTATAAGAGAAAGGCAGTTTTAAAACTTGAGCATGTTCATTCTAAACTGAGGAATACGGAATATTAGCTAATTTTGTATTTGAAAACAATAATGACATATACAACTAAACTTGTTAAACTTGTTAATTGTTTATCTATTCTTCAACACATAATATCTCGTGAAAAGATGTAATAATTAATTAGTGCGGGATGTTCAATTTCACTATGTACATACAGGTTCACCCTAATGAAATATTGCAATGGTTTAATGCTCACAGCAATTATGGTTGCATAACTAAAACACAAAAATGAAATGAAGATTCAAATAGGCACAGAATTGGAATTTTGTTTATTGCAATATAAAATCATTGTTACATCTTAAGAAATGCACAAGATATGATTAGCAGTAACTATAGTTTGATTGACAAAGGTTGGCATTAAATTAAACAATATCGAAGGGGTTATGTTTAACTTAAATTTCATAATGTGTTCTCGTTATGGCAGATGTACTCAAATTATGTAGACTGACAGACTTAACATTGTAAAGTCAAGACAATATTGTGAATTTGGATTAATGCAGATATGTTTGAAGCGTTAACAAGTTTATTTAAAGAGTTAGTGTTAAAACTAAGAGTCCAACAAACGGCAACGCAGCTGAAAGGTAACGAAATCGGTGTAATAAACCACAAATGCAAAGAGCATGACAAGGCAACCTACAATTAGAATGCAAACAATAGTGCAGTGATAATAAAACGGTGAAACATTGCTATTTAAAACCAAAGCGATTAAAAGCAGAGATATAAGGTTATAAAGTGCTACGATTGACAATTATTAAAATGCAGTATAGTTTCTAAATAACATTGTATCAAAACTCACTTCCAAAAAAGTTGCAATTAGTTGCTAAGATACCTAATGTTCGTTTGTTGTTGTGCTTAACCCATGCCATAATATAAGATATATGTGTGCAAGTAGGGCTTCAAGAACTTGTATTACTTGGAATATCAAAAGATTTTGTGTAAGTCCAAAGTTGGTTTATTTTAATCACCAGTCTGCAGAGTGGCTGTGTGAATAGTTTCATCGTGCCAGAATCTCCCAGTGAAAAGCTTTGCTCTGCAAAGTTTGCCCCAGTGGGTCCGACGTCGAGGCAAGTTTTCGACCACTTTCGGGAATCGGCCAGCTGAAATTTTATGTGCATTGTGGAAAGGAGTCGTTCCTTGGTATCTACGTTCAAAAAGCAAAAGCGAGGAGAGTTCCAGATTTGTGTAATTGCCGTGGCGTCTCTTGGAAACGTATCCAACCTACGAAGCTTACATTTCGAGGTAAATGTGATCAGTAAAGAGATGTCGGGAGGCCTTGAAAGTTGTGCAGCACCCGAAGAAGAAATTGTAAGAGGTGTAGAAACAGGTACCAGTTGCGAGGATCCATCCAGAGAAATTTTATCGAGGTAGCGTTTCTTAAATTTGCGGTTTGGCGTCAGATTTGGGTCGAGTTGCAGGCAATGAAACAATTGCCAATTTCCGCGTCCTTTTGACGTCACGAAAACAAAACAGGTTAGCTATACTACTTCATTTTTTGTATTGCATATTTACCTGAGGCAATTTTGTCAAATTGCTGGTGTTTTTTAGTTCAAATTACTCTATTTTGTGCGAAAAAACTATCTCTGTTTTGGCCGCCACTTTAACGATTAAGCTGTCAGATACAAAGTCAGGTATTAGCCATACAAGTTCAAAATTTATACTCAACAGTAGATCTTATACTGGGTGGGAGAAAATTATTTAAACAAGTTGCCAATAAATAAAATAAGAAAGGCAATAAATCATTTATTTTGCCGTAATTAATTATTAAAAACACCATTTTAGTAAGGCCTGAGACAGCATATTTGAATTCTAATTGAATCTATTACTTTATGTATTTATGGTGTAGAGCGTAACACCAACTATCAAAAATAATTTTAAAAACTTACCAAAGTATTAAACAGGTGCTCAATTTCTTGGTTTCCTTTTAAGGGGCCACATGTAAGTGTATGGATGAGGACAAGGGTATATTTTTCAAAGAAGCCTTATATGCAATATTATTCGTGCAGTTATAAACTTTAAAAAGTTAAAATGTGACAAATTCTAGAATTTTTAAAACAAAAACTATGATGTATTGCCATACCTTATCTGCCATCAGAGAAACGACTTACGATTTTGTAGGTAGGTACTTTTGTGAAAACTTAATAATTATACCCTCATGTAAACGTTCCCATTCTTGGTTAAGACAATGTCGCTATATTGGCTCATTGCCGATTAAAGTTTTTCTAGCTATTTAAAAGCTGAGTTTAGCGTATCTAAGTAGTAATAAAAATATCTGTCATAACAGAAATCAATATATAAAGTCAAGTAAAATGTTTTACTTCTTGACGTATTCTTTAAAATTCGACACTCAATTTGGAGACATACTGTATATGTTGTCTAGCTGCATATAATTTATTAAGAATATCAAAACCGTATACTTAGGCATACAAGGCGTTATGATTAAATTTATTGATATTGTGTAAACCGAAATTCTACTCGCAATTGAATAAATTTACATTTCAATATTACATCTTCAGTCGATTTTAAAACATTCTTGACTATTAGAGCAAGTACGTAGTGTACACTGTAGTTTGCGAACTTGAATTCGGCGCCGAGATGGCCTTGCGCCGAGTTGGCTGGCGCAAAGATGGCTTCGCGCCGAGTTGTCCCGGCGCCGAGCTGGCCCCGCGCCGAGATGGCTGCGCCGAGATGTCCTAGACCCCACGCAGTTGTAGTGAGTTGCTCATTCGGCATTCATCATGATACTTACCAATAGTAAAGTTAAGAATCTTTTAATTAATCATTTTTCGTCGTATTTTCTCGAACAAAACATTGAAATAAAGCAGCTAGATCGACCAAGCAATACATTTCAATTATTATATTATACGAACTATTTATTAATTTCATGTAAAGATAAACTTAATTCTCAAACAGCGGAGATGGATATTTTTGCCGAATTATACATTTCAACGAAAAATTAAATAGAGATATTCAATTCAGTTCATCATATTTTATCATCCTATCGAGTTTGGTAATTTTTTCATTGACGCTAACTCTTGACAGTTCAAGCTGTATGTGATTTGTACGTAGCTTTCCAGGTATTGGAAGTGTGGTAGTTACCTTTAGAATGACCTTGAAGTTTTAAGAATTCATGCTGCTTCAATGCGGTTTTAAAGTTGAAAATACTTGCAACTAGTTTTCATAGTTGCCGCGACGTTCTAGAGAACTTCACTATCCCTTTGAAGTCGTGGAACTTGTAATATTCATTAGTAGTAATAACGTTTCCGCTACCTCCAGAACAAAACGCTACTGTAAAGTGCTTGTCACTTCTTAAATTCACGATAAAGTAACCTTTACCATCTGGTGCACAATATTGATAAAATTTCACGCTGTGCATTGTTATGTAGTGTGCAAAAATGTAGGCAACTACTCGACGGTATGGTTCTCAGAAATAATGAGGTCTGTTTACAAAGGTCGGGTGGGTCACAGAATGAAAACAATGTACCAACATTCGTCAAAATAGAAGTTGACGTTTTTTTACATTTAATTAAAAGTAAATACATAAAAACCGAAACCGGTCATCTGAAGAAAATATGAGGTTAAAAATTGGTTAAAATCCAGGTGGGTCCATGAAGTAATAACGGGAACTTTAAACCGGCAGTTTGTGGTAGTCACAACTCTGCGGGAACTTTAAAGTGACGTTACAGTTCCATTCGGTAATTTGAAGTAAATATAATTATATCTGTTATCTAAAGTAATTTTTCCAAACTACGCAATTTTTAATGCAAAATTTACGACGCCATTATTTAAAAACATACACCTTTACGTTACAATGGTTTAAAAACTTATTTATTAGCGTTTCTCCACGGAATATAGTATATTGCTACATAATAATAGTTTGAAATTTTAACGTACAATAAAAAATATATATTCTCGCATTACTATATGTTAAATATTTTAAAGCTAATATTTAATTTAAAAAATCAACTCTGAATGGCGCATGATCTGATTTGAAGGTGTTACAGTTATGTTTGACAGTAAACTTGCATTTTGTCACTCAGACCAACAGGAAAGAGCACAATCTCTTTTCTGTAATAGCATAATCTTTAGAATTCGCTTTAATTTCTGAGCTAAGAAGATGGACAAAGGATCATGAAGAAATGAAACAGAAATACAACAAAATAAGTTAGAAGACAAAGCAAGCAACGCTAATCTAAAATAGTAGTAAAGCACCGTACCGGCTACTTAGAGACAACGTGGCCGCAACGTAGCCACAACGTCATTGGAACGTAGCCGTGCAGGTTCCAGTAACTTTGCCTAAACGTCGTGGTCGTCAAACAATATTCCCCATTTTGGTCGCGTACACGTTTTGACAGCATTCCTATTAGTGATGGGCATAACCGGACAATTTTCATAACCGAATTATTTGCATTCGAATCATATTAATAACCGATTGATTATTTGAATAATCATTCGAATCAATTTTGGCTCTCGATTCGTTTCGATGAAGTCAGTCGGTTTTCCGGTTGGCTGTTCACCGTCATCTGCATCGGCATCGTAACTTGCAGATAGCAGAGGAACTCAGTTAATCGTTAATTGTAATAATTGCATAAATGATTTTTATTTGATTTCTAAGGAGTTTAAACCATTGAGAATAGCTATATCAATACTAATCATCAAGAAATTATAAATATGCGAATACAAAGTATCTATTGAATCTATTTTTAGTTCCTAAAATTCTCTAGTAGCCACCCTTTCCTTTTCGCTTGCACATCATACCGGTATATTTTAGAATCCATAATTTATCCACGTTCAGCCTTCCGCGGTTCTAAGGACGCACACTTAAAATTTTCAACATCGAAATCCACTTCTTGTCCCGACTGCTCCGTTATTAAAAATTAAATATAAATCTGTTACGATATTGGATAATCTTATTTCGCTTTCTGTTTATCCCTTATTAGGCATAATCAACCGCGTTTTGAAGCAAAAATTTAGGCCGTTATAAATTAATACCAACACAGCTTCGGCAAATCTCATACTCAGCAGAACGTTATCTTTAATAGGAACGGCCCCATAAATTTAGCTCGTCGACTGGGAGTCTCAAATGTCTTAATAACATCAACAAGCAGCCGCGAGCCTCACTTGGGTCAATCAAGTACATACGTAGAAAAGGTTATATGAGTTATGAATGACGTATTATTTACAGAATTTTTATCACTCGCAGGTCGCTGAGACGCGGCACGTAGTACGTATCAGGATGAGGTTATTTTTCATCCGTATACTTGGAACGAAAACCGAGTTACACAGGTTATTTCAATAACCGGATAACCGGTTATTTTTGATTCGAATAAGCCCATCACTAATTCATATTACATGATCGTGACTAGTGACAAAACACAAGTTCCTACAATTGCCACCGGTACTTTCCAGTGTCTAATGCTAGTTGGGAACATTGTTAACTTTAAGAGACTTTGTACATAGATTTTCTTGGTGAATGATGTTCTACTCTGCATAATTCGGGTTTAATATTTTGATATACCGCACAAATGTGTTTAAACCATTGCAGGGGCAAGGTCAGCCGATATATCACATACAAATTTTGCCATTATAAACTAGAATTATCAAACAACTTCACAATTTTTGGGACAATGTCATGTCACAAAAGTAAAATACTCTTTTGTTTTGTGATTGTATAACGATTTACTGCGTTACAAAATCCACAGGCCAGACTTGATGATTTTTTGGGAATCTTCGAGGTCCATATATGTTATATAGTTACTCGATTTAATATAATATCAATTAGCTACTGATATTTTTAATGAATTTAAATAAATCCCTTTATCAATGTCAACTACTATAAAAAAATATAATTGTAACCTTAGCTGCATTACATTATTTTTTAAATATCTGGCCTTTTAGTTGATCAAATGTGCAAACTTCTTTCTTTACTGCAAAAGTGCATTTCTTTAACTTAACAATATTATTGTACAAGTTAAAAGCCGATTCTGGAGTTTGACATTATTATAAAACGTTAATTTCCTTTATTGCTATTTTAGAATAAACTTTTGTTTCTGAAGATATTGACACATAATGAATTTTCTAAACATTCAGCTATGGACGAGGCTCGTTTAACTGGCTTAAGTTTATGAGAGGCCATGTTTGGAAAAGTTCGATATTCAAAACTGGCATCAGGTGTGTAATGACAATTTTTCTAAAGTAAAAAAGGATACGACGTCGTAAACAAGAGCATGCTGTGAAAACTGCAAGCACTGTTAAGTGTGGAGAAAGCATTTTGCTTGAATATAGACATACTCAATGCATCAACATTAGCATTAGAACTCTTCGAGCGATTACCTATTAATATTGAGTCGGACGTTTGATCTGGAACATATACAACATGCTGTAGATTAATGGTTGATCTACAATTTAGGAAATGAATGGGGCTGTCTTAATGTCTATCTAGATTTTTTTAATAGTCTGTCAATATCAATTGTATACGCCTTAAACAATCATTCGAACTAGCCTCATGTGATCTTGCACAAAGCTTACGTTATAATTATCCAAAACTAAATTTTGAAAATAATATTGGGCACATTTTACGTTTCTTCCAGTTTTTGTATTAAATATATTGCACTGGCTACTCTATTTTAAATTGAATTGTACCTTTTAATATGCAAAAGTTTCAAATTATTTTGATGATGGCGCCTGAGACTCTTTCAGGGGTTTGGGTTCAATTATCTGGTTATTCAAATTAAACGTCACTTGTGATGTCAACCAAATGTGACCAGTAATTCTCAAATCTTAATAAAAAACGTCTAATTCTAAGACAACTTTATATAATACGGTAAGTTAATGTTTTTTAATTAATTGGACCTTTATTTGCTTTATAGTTGTATAAACTAAGGAATTACCCATCTTGTATCTGGCACTTTCAAAATGTTCAAAACTGCAACTTATCTTTTCTCCACAATCGACTCCTTCAAACAGCCTCCTGCAATGCAGCTCTCACGCACAAATCTCCAGTGTCCAGCCTCGTCTAGTACCACGAAACCAAGATTATCTGACAGCAACCTGCAAATGGAACAATCCTAAATCTGCTCCTGTCTCTGTCACCTTCCGGAATGGATCCTCTCCCAGCATCTCTCTGTAATGCAGCTGTGACGAACGAATCACCAGTGTCAAGCTTGGTCCAATACTCCAAAACTCAAAACCCTTGACAACAACCAGTCAACAGAATAATTCCAGATCTGCTCCTGTCCCTGCTAGCACCTTCTTGAAAGGACCCTCTAGCATCACCGAAACTCTTATGGCTCTCCACTCAGCAACACTTAGATTGATGTAGACCCCTTTTTACTTATGTCAATTGTCAACTGTACTTCCAATAAAACTGTTTTAATATAATTCTTCAATTAATCACTTGTAAATAGCCATTCTTGTATCCATTAAGTTTATTAATACCAATTCTCTTCTGTAATTACTCCATTACTTCTGTTATTAATTTGTTATTTACTATTTCACTTCATTATATACACCACCAGATTTAGACTACCCTTTTTAAATTAGCCAAAACTTTTACATTAAAAAAGGGTTAAATTTAATATGTTTTTAATTAGATCAAAACGATTTTCTTTACATGTTATTCTACTTGTTATTTTCGAATCATTGGAACAAACTTCTTAACTACAATATTTCCATTCTTAATGCCTCCTATATTCTAATTCTCATTTGATATCTATCTACTTTAATTATCATCAGAATTTCACATTTGTCATTACTAATACCACCGTCTCTTAGATATTCTTTTTTATATTCAAACCACCTGCCAACGTTCAATAGCTTTTTTAATAAGTTAATATGGATTGTACTAACATCCAAATTTCTTTTATACAATTTTAATTTTATCTACGACCAACGTGTGGTGTATCATAACAATATATTTATATACAGTTGATTAAATGCGAACTTTTATCTAAGATAGTGCACTTGCTTAAGAGCATTGGTTTACGTTTATGTAATGCGCTATTGAGAATACGTACTTAGCAATTTACTTGTTTCATCATGGTTTAGTTATTACGTTCATAACAGTGATAGTGCTTTCAAGATTTTTAAATTCTAAAATCGATATTGAAATTTTCTTGTTAGAACGTAATTATTTTCACGAAGGTTTAACGAATTTTATCTTCATGAGATAAAGGTTTAACATTTGAAACAACGATTGCTAATCATAAAACTAAAACTAAATATTATTTAGTTTTAGATGAAGAAGAAACTACAAAATAAGAAATGTGATTAATTTTAAACAAACAATTTTTATACAGTAAAACATACAAAATTAAACTTTCAACAAACTTCACAATAATTACTATAGCTATTCGGTTACTCCTACAATTTTTTCTGTATATCAATTCCATTCTAAGCGGCAGCTGTTATTAAGGAAGCTGTAGCGTGTCTTGTAAAAATCTGTAACCATCAGGACCACTTGTGGCCATAAAACTCAATTATTTCACCAGTTCACCAAAACGGGAGAATAATGTGCCGTGCAGCCGTCCTGTTGAAAATGCAACGAAAGCCTACAACCAAGAAATAAATCACCTAGACCTTCAATGAATACCTACATTTTCGAACATCGCAAATGTTTTAAAAAAGCGTATTATTGCGAGTTAGTTTTCGGTCAACATTTTCCAGAACTTTCAAATACTTTTTCCTACTTGTCATTGTCACATGTCTTACTTGTCGCATTTGCATCGAGCAGTTCCTGCATTTAATGCTTTTTTTCGACAGTACCTTGAAGACACTTCTGATTTTCTAGATTTTTTATCAAGTTTTATTGTATTATACAATACTAGCGTTCCTAATAAAATGTAAAAAACCGTTCTACTGGTCGACAAGGTTGTCTAATCGAAAATCAATCTGGCTACTTTCACTTAATTCTGACATTAATGATTTTTTAACATTTCAAAGCCGATAACCGCTGTTTAAAAATACGAAAAAAATGATTGCAAAAAGCTTTATTCGTTTGACAGTTTTACATAAAATCAGAAATAATTGCCTTCCTCCGGTAGACCCAATCCGGGGACCTACTGCACACATAAATACAGTACCCGTTGTGCAGTAGCAACGCACTGAACATAATAAATTACAGAACAAGCCGGCTGTATTTCAGCAGGGGCCTCATATGTCACGCACGGCCACATTCTGAGCGCAGCCCAAAATGATTAAAAAATCATCGTGGGGCAACAAAGGAGCCAGCCATTTTGAATAATTCCTCCAAATCCCCACCTGCATATTTAACTAACAAGGATTTAAGAAGGAGCACCTAAGGATTGGCTGCCGCGCACGGCGAACAAAGGCCGAATCTGGCTCATAGCTGCTTAGGTGGATTGATTAGAATAAGTGGTCATTAACTAAGTGCTCGTTAAACTAACACACGTGCGCCTGTTTGCTTTGATGTTGCACAACAATGGCGGGTGTAATCGCCCCGATTCTCCTATCAGATACCGGCTAATTGTCGAAATGGCATGTGCACACGCTCAATTAGCTGCGAGGAAACAAATGCAGAATTATCTAGTAATCTTTATATTTGTCAGGTAGTTGTAATGAGGAATTTATTTATATGATAATTGATAAAGTTCTGGATTATTTTTAAATAAGCTTGTTAGCTTCAATTCACTTTCTCAAATTTCTAGATTGTTCCAAGTTTACTCCCAGTTTGCTATACAGAGTGGCTAAGATAAAAACAGATGGGGAATTCGAAACGGTTAAATGCCATAATTATCTAGTAGTTTCTATCTAAGGTCTTAAAATATGCCAAACTCGACCAGTCGGAGAGTGTATTTATATGATAAAGTTCTGTTGAAAATATTTTCTTAAAAAACCTATTTAGCTTCATGCTCGACTCCACTCAAATTCTTAGATCACTCGAAGTTTAGTTATTATTATTTCCGTTGGTGTTAGATGTACATATCAGACACTTTTAAAATCCAATACAAGAGAAACGCGAAATACGTATTTTAAAAAACGCTACACCAATCTATTATATTATGTAATGTCTCTAATTAATATTTTTTACGTCACTTTCTTTTTCCCCAAACTTGAGAAAAAGACAAGAAAACATGGGGAACTTGAAATAGTAAGGGGTTGGAGTTAGATTGAAGGAAATATGTAGCAGCTTAAGAGCTATGGCGAATCCGTTAATAATTACTTCTTTGAAAGTATAACAGAAATTCACGACAATGTTGAAAATGTTCATCGTAAATTAGAATGGAAAGTATATTGGTAGTAAATGCACAGCTCTATTCAATTTTAAACCAATAAAATAGCATTGCAAATCGGTGAAACTACTTTTAACCTCACTAGTTTGCCTTGTATTTCACCAAGGCGACTATTATTTTGTCAAAAACTACCTTTAAACGGTTTCTATAGCACATGTTAAAGTGTGCTTTTTCAGTTCAAAATAGTAGATCAAGTAGCACTTTAACCGCAAGGGTAGACCAACTAATACTGGGCTAAATAAAGTAATATTTTAATAGGAAGAGTAGAAATAGTTATTTATGTATTAAGGGCATAATAAATAGATTATAGCAAGAGTGAATGATTAAAGCGCGACGCAAAGCGGAGAGCTTTAAAATTTCCAACAGCTATAATCTTGATTAGACACATAGTACATACAACGTTTTATTTCATTTTGGTGCTCAAAATGGACAAAATTCAAGGCTTCCGTATTTTAGCTACAAACTACTGCGTCGTCGTTGTGCTGTCGGTGTAAATTGTATGCTATGGTTTTTATGCAGATTTTTAGTATTACTACACTACATTGTTGGTACCCGCTATCGAAGGCCAATAAACAAGATTATGGTTCCAAAATGAAATAATGGCTATTTATGCAACAAGTGCTAAAAGTCGACGTTTATGCGCGAGACATGAGTTATATTATGACTAGACAATAGGCCCCCTGTGTAAAACTGCAAGCTTGCAACCTTGAACAATAATAGCTTCTTTATATGAACTGCAAGTCTGCAACCTTGAACGCACGTGGCTTCCTGTCTCACGCTCCCTTTTAGAGATAACGCTTATCTTAGCTGATTAGGCATAGTATATATACAAGTAGCGTGCACCTCTAAGTTAAGCTCCAGTCAGTCGATAAGTTCCATTGTGTTCGTATCATAGCTAGATGTAAGAAATTGTCCGGCGGCTAGCTGTGTGCTTCCAATGTTATATTTCATTGTAAAATAAAAATAAACGTTTTTTAAAAAGTCGTTTCGGCGGCCTTTTAATAAAACTCATGAA
This sequence comes from Agriotes lineatus, assembly GCA_940337035.1. Taxonomy (NCBI): domain Eukaryota; kingdom Metazoa; phylum Arthropoda; class Insecta; order Coleoptera; family Elateridae; genus Agriotes; species Agriotes lineatus. Next base: position 14,237 of record CALNHX010009452.1, read on the forward strand.
AATTATGAAACGAAACCGAAGGCTGAGTTTCATAACATGTCTAGCGCATAAACGACTTTTAGCACGCGTTGCATACAATATTTTATCTACGACCTTAATTTTACCGTTATTAATCCATAAATATCGATTTAAGAAAGGTTCGCATCTGTGACACTTTTAATTTATGTCATAATGAACAGTAGGCTACGCCGCGCAGGCGATTGTTTGGCCACGCCCGTGCTGTCAAGGTGAGTTACGAAATGTAATTATTGATACTCCCCATATGACTGTATTCATTACCTAACGCTTTAATTATTTCAAAAACGCTTTACCTGTAACGCAAGAAGCAACTAGAATAACTTTACAACTTCACTTCCAGTTCGAAATTGTAGTTTTATAACCTCACTTTACTTTTAGCCCGTGTGCTAAAAGTAAACAGCTGATTTCTTTAAACACGGTAAACTATAAAACGTCACTTTTAGTGAAACAAGTTAGCGCTAAAAGGCCTACTTTTAGTAGTGGTCGTAGATAATAGCTATTTATGCAACAAGTGCTAAAAGTCGACGTTTATGCGCGAGACATGAAAATTATGAAACGAAGCCGGAGGCTGAGTTTCATAACATGTCTCGCGCATAAACGACTTTTAGCACACGTTGCATACAATATTTTATCTACGACCTTAATTTTACCGTTATTAATCCATAAATATCGATTTAAGAAAGGTGCGCATCTGCGACACTTTTAATTTATGTCATAATGAACAGTAGGCCACGCCGCGCGGGCGATTGTTTAGTCACGCCCGTGCTGTCAAGGTGAGTTACGAAATGTAATTATTGATACTCCACATATGACTGTATTCATTACATAACGCTTTAATTATTTCAAAAACGCTTTACCTGTAACGCAAGAAGCAACTAGAATAGCTTTACAACTTCACTTGCAGTTCGAAATTGTAGTTTCATAACCTCACTTCACTTTTAGCCCGTGTGCTAAAAGTAAACAGCTGATTTCTTTAAACACGGTAAACTATAAAACGTCACTTTTAGTGAAACAAGCTAGCGCTAAAAGGCCTACTTTTAGTAGTGGTCGTAGATAAAAGTACTTTTTATATTTTTGGTTTATGTTTTTCGATTTTTTCTATAAGATCTGGCATAGAAAGAAATAAAATGATATACACGGTGATAAAATTGAATTCCATGGCCAATAACTACGGTCTTCTAGAACTCTACAAACTATTTCTCACAAGTTAAAATTATTGTAATTTATATTATTTAATCCGATTTATATATAAATCTTGTTAAAACGGTTAATTTTCTCGTTAATAATCACGGTAGTATCTTCGTTTATACTTTGTGAAAACTACATTTCTTGGTATTATTAAAATAATTGTTGATCTCATTGTTCCATTCATATAAAACTAACAGGATTTCAGTATCGTCCAGTAAATCTTGCAATAGAAAACATTCGTTTGAAATATCATTACATTTAGCATTGGTAAATTAGAAAGAAAGGTTAAAAAATAAAATAATTGGCGAGTTTCTTGATATTGAAAGGATTCGAGAGCAAATTGTTTTAAAACAAACATTAAATGACATCGACTTTTGCTTGTGTGATTCATAACTCTTGTAGTTTAGCTTTAAAACTCGTTACAATTACATTTAGTCTAGTTTAAATCATTATCAGTCTAGTTAACACAATTTTTAATTTTGGTTAAATAACTTCATATACATAATAATTATTTAAAACGGTTTCGACATTTTTTAAATTCAAATAACCGTCTACCTAATTTTAATTAAAAGCTTGAAATTATTAATTATCGTTTACAATAACATTGCAATTCGTAGGAACCCTTTTAACCAAATTAAAGTTACCCTAAATTTCGTAAAGGTAACTACTATTTTGCCAAAGTCGTCTTTAATTCAATTTAAACCATTATTTTAGTGTCTTCTACAAACTATTCCTCTTCATTTAATACTGTTTTAATTTAAATCATTTAATCGAGTTCATATATAATTTATCTGGTTGAAACTATTAGTTTCCTCGATAATAATAATGGTAACAGTACATTTATTTTCGTTAATATTTTGTGAAAACAACAATAATTCTTTCTTGTTAAAATGACTTTCAAATATTAAAATTCGTTTAAAGATCTTCATACCAATTTAAAGCCAAAATCAAACCATCGTGACTATGGGCACATTTGAGGGTCGGCTAGCTATCAGAGAAGACGAAATGAGGTTGTTTACAAAAGTTTAAATCCATTTATTAGTACAAAAAGGAGCGCAAATAAGTCTTTATGCGAGGAATGTGCTCAGAGAGAAACGAGAACTGAAATTCAAAGCTTAACCAAAATCACGATAACCTGATGTGCAATAATTATCTTAACCAGGTTGTAACTCAGTTTGCAGTAACGAAAACACACATATAATCATAGTGAAATACATAATTGTAAAAAAATATAGTACTGTAATACAAACGTTTAGTACGCTGGGTGCACCCAATAAACATAAAATCTAAAGTATAACAGAAAATTGTATACATAAAACAGCAATTATACGTTAAAAAACTTAAAGGTGCTCGAAGACATATGCACAACGCAAAATGCAAAGTACGAGATCAAAGTTAAATTAACTAACATATAAGCAAAGAAACTCCTGGCATTTCGCACAGCACTAAAATTTGAATAATTCATCCCGCGTCCTGAAAGCACTCCACAAAAATCATAAATCACGAATATAGCTACGTGCACAACCAATCAGTAGCTCCCTGCCCGAATTTCAGACTCCCTGGACAGATACTCCTTGACGCTCAGCTACACCCCACACCTCATTTAGGTCAAGACCACCTCAAGAAGGGGACTCGCCAAAGCAGCAAACATCGGAATACGGAATTACAACAGTTCGATATGATAATATTACAGGGCATCATATTTAACTATCTCGTTACGGGATCAGAGCGTGATCAAAACAGCCCCATATGAAATCAGTACAGCTAGAAAAACTGCGAAAGTTAAACCAATTCAGCAAGAATAAGAAATCAGGTTAAAATTACCGCGCGTAACTTACTTCAGAGATCGAAATATAGTTGAAAAAGAGACGTTTTAGCACTGACAGAATCAGGACTGAAGTGAACGAGTATTGCCAGCGACTAGCGAAAAAAGTACTCGTACTAGTTAGATAACTAGTAATATCAAAAGAAGAAGTTATAACACCATGACACAGTGTGACCGCTGAACGCTCGAATACGCAATATAACTAGAATAAACTAATGATAATCTTGTGATATTTCTATATAAACAGAATAGCAAGCTGTGAATGCCCAAAACAGCCTCGTAACCAATAGCGTTCAATGGGCCAGTTGAGCTACTCCGAAAGAGAAGCGAGTTAACACTAAAATGATCAAAACCAAATAAACGAGCCACCAACTTGATTGTTTAGTAACTCGCCAAAATTCCCCGGTGATATGGCTTACATTGAAGGTAGGTATCCTACGAATCCAAAAGCTAAAAAGCCACCAAAAATCGTAGCGAGATACTCCAATGATGTTCTAAAGCCTTGAACTCTAAACCCAAATCTAAACAGCCATAGTGGAAACCAATACGAAAATCCGTCAATTCGAAAATATAAAAGTCCCTGTAACAATAAAACACGATTAGCGCACATATGTGGATCCCATTCCGAAAACTAACTTCAGGTGTAAATCGGCTTAGTGATCCAATATCCAGTGCCAAGTGGCGTAATATGGAGGTAGTGACTTATCGAAGCTATCTAAAGTGAAATGCATAAGATCAAATTGCTAGCAAGTGCTTCACTGCAGATCTTACCATAAAAACTGCTATCTCCAATTAATCCACCATAGATGTAGCAACCTCCAAATCCCATATCCCTTGTAAAAGACGAAACGCGGGTTGCGATTTACAAATTCTGCCGGATGTCCTTTAATTGAAAAAACAAAACAAAACTGATAAATCAAAAACGGGAAGACCGATAAGCAATTTGACCACCACCATAGCCAAGATAGCTCAAATTTGACTAGATACGCCAAACAATGAAATAGCTGGAATGAACTATCAACTTCGGTCATTGAGAATAAGATAAGGAAGACAGCGACTGTTGTAGAATTCTACATATATGGGGATGTGGACGGAAACAATAACAACAGGCGAAGAAAATAGCAACAGGCCGGTAGAAATGCACAGATTCTATAGACATAGGGAATGTAGCGACTGGTAACGACGTCAGTAATGTTTTTATTATTTTTATATAAGTAGTGCGTTAGTGCCTACCCTTGACTTCTTGATAATGGTAATGCTTATTAAATCTTTAGCAAGCTATCGTCGTGATTATATATATAACTACACTTTATATTCCAAGTAACACAATTATTACAATTGCGTTTTAAACTTTTAAAAATTATTTAAAATGTGTTCAACAACCTGGTTACTAATTGAATTGCGAATTATGTTCAGAGAGACCATACAGCACTAAAACCACCAAGCTGTCTCGCCTGCTCATAAACAGTTGAATGCAAGCGACTTTAATCTATTATTTATGAGCCGTTAAGATATCATCACGCCTGTGACAAACTTTGTTTCAGCAGGCACGAGTGTGTGCTTACAAATCCCAACTCAATTACGCTCATTTGCAAGTGTAAGGACGAGGGAGGGATGCATCTCCTGCAACCCCAAAGTAGTCTTGTAAACTTCGTATTGGGCGATTAAAGCGTCCTCATTTACAATTTAAAAATTATTCGCCAAAGCATCCGTGAAAAACATATAAAATTAGAACTGCGTCTCCCGCTAAATAAACTTCCGGGGGTACTTCGCCCCCGCGACGATTTAGCCCCGTGCGCGTCCCGGGCTTTTTCGCGGCCGAGCCCCCGTCTTTTACGGTTGTTATCTCAGCACTCCAGAAGGAGCGTAGCCTGAAAGGGCAGTTGATGGCCATCGAGGGTCTCGAGTGCAAACCTCGATAAGGGCGTAAGACCCCTCATTCGCTAGACAACTCTATTAGCGCCGCGTGCGTATGTTTATTGTTTTACCCGGGCCGCGTTTTTACCGCTGCCGTGGCCTACTTGGATTAGGGCTCGGGGTCTTGAAAGCCCATGCGGAACGGTGGGGTTCTCTAGACGTGAGATTTTGTACGAACTCTTGCGGCTATTAATTATAAGGAATTTATGTCGAAGTTCGAAGCAATAGTTTGGAAAAAACAACTGAATTTGAACCGATTTAATCAGTTGCAGCTACCATTGATTAATTTGGGTAAACCACGTTTTTGTGTTTCAACCATTTCCTTCGCTTTGTTCGAAATTTGTTTTCACTTTTTCCGAAATATGATGGATGGCTGTATGTGGACAAAAGTTAACCACAGACACAAGACGATATTTATTTCTTTTTGTATAACTATTAGGTTTGTATTCGTAACGTACAATAACCGACAAATGTAACAAAAGCGTACATTATGCATTTGGTAAACTAACAATTAGCTCAAAATTATAGAATGATAGAGTGGTCCTAAGCCAAATACGAAGCAAATGACCAATCGTTACAAGTACAATGTTAGTTGATGGGTGCCAGCCTCTGTAAAGTGAATTAGCACATCTTGATAGAGTTATTCACACTTATGCTGCAGTGTGACGAATGATTATTCTTGGTGCACATGTAAGAACATGAAGAGCACAGATAAAACTTCACTAAACGTGGAAAAGACCTGTGGGAGCGCAGCTCACCAATTAATTCAAAATATAAGAAAGAAAACTGTAACGGTAAATATTCGTTAAGGCCTGCAACTTTAAGCAATGAAACTAAACTTACCCCTTAGCAGGCGTTAGGTCTTAGAAGTTGTAAGTGCAACTATTCAAATGCCTACTCTAGTATGTTTTATTAACAACCCTAAGTTAAATTCGTTTTTCAACAATCAGCTATCAGAAATTCATATTAGAAACGGAAAGCACCTTAAAAATTAGTCAATAACGGCCAAAACTCCCTAACAATTGGGATTTCAATAAAATCCCTAGCGAATTAATTTGAACCTATCATATAGAAAGGTTGCCTAACGAGAAAGATGCAATAAAGTCTTGAAATGAAATTTATAGCGCATTATAACAAGAGCACTGATTTGCACGTTTCAAATCATTTTCTTTACAGCTTCCAAACAACAGTATTTCCTCTAATAAAGCTAGTTGGATATGTAATTTACCTTTACGATGTAGTCCACATCGTCGTAGGCACAACTACTCAAAATGTGTTTAACTGTCCTCTGATTGATCGGTGTCGAAGTCTATTTTTCTAATTCTTCAGAAATTTCTTCCGTTCCTTTCTATTTTAGGCTATACTTCTGGCTTCATTCCAGTTTCTTCCTCTGACTTGCAAGCGTGACTGCATTTCTTCACTCCAGGTTAGCCTTTATCTTCCTCACCCTCTATTTTCTATCAACCCCATTTTCCACACCTTTCTCGGGTATCTTTCACTTGGTGTGTCCAGGCGTCCAAACCATCTCAGTTGATTGACTTCTAGTTTTTTTTTCTGTAAAAGTTGTACTTTGAGAGTAAAATGTTTAGTCTCCCCATTCTTTTTAAGTAGCTCTTCACACTAGCTTAGAATGTTTTTCTTAGTTTTTGCTTAATCAACGACGTTTCAGAGCTATATCTCAGGGCTGGTACATATATTGAGTTAAAATCACTGTAGTTTTTTTAATATCTCTTTAAAGGTTCTACTTTGAGTCTGAAATGTTTAGTCCCTCCATTCTTTTTATATAGCTCTTCACTAGCTTCGAATGTTTTTCATAGTTTCTGTTTAATGACCTACGTTTCAGAGTTATATATCAGGGTTAGTACATATATTGAGTTAAAAACACTAAAGTTTTTAATATCTTTTTAATGGTTCTTCTTTGGGTCTGAAATATTTAGTTCCTCCATTCTTTTTAAGTAGCTCTTCACACCAGCTTACAATGATTTTCTCAGTTTTTGTATATTCAACGACGTTTCAGAGCTATATCGCAGGGCTGGTACATATATTGAGTTAAAAACACTGTAGCTTTTTAATATCTCTTTAACTAGCTTACAATGACTTCCTTCGTTTTTGTTTAATCACATACGTTTCAGAATTATATCTCAGGGTTAGTACATATATTAAGTTAAAAACACTGTAGTTTTTTTAATATCTCTTTAAAGGTTCTACTGTCTGAAATGTTTAGTCCCACCATTCTTTTTATATAGCTCTTCACTAGCTTCGAATGTTTTTCTTTGTTTTTCTTTAATCGCCCACGTTTCAGAGCTATATCTCAGGGTAGGTACATATATTGAGTTAAAAACACTGTAGTTTTTTTAATATCTCTTGAAAGGTTCTACTTTGCGTCTGAAATGTTTAGTTGCTCCATTTTTTTAAGTAGCTCTTCACACTAGCTTACAATGATTTCCTTAGGTTCTGTTTAATCAACGATGTTTCAGAGCTATATCTCAGGGCTGGTACAGATATTGAGTTAAAAACACTGTAGCTTTTTAATATCTCTTTAAAGGTTCTACTTTGAGTCTAAAATGTTTAGTCCCAGCATTCTTTTTATATAACTCTTCACTAGCTTCGAATGTTTTTCTTAGTTTTTGTTTAATCACCCACGTTTCAGAGCTATATCTTAAGATAGGTACATATATTGCCTTAAAAACACTGTACTTTTTTGAATATCTCTTGAAAGATTCTACTTTAAGTCTGAAATGTTTAGTGGCTCCATTTTTTTAAGTAGCTCTTCACACTAGCTTACAATGATTTTCTTAGGTTCTGTTAAATCAACGACTTTTCAGAGCTATATCTCAGGGCTGGTACAGATATTGATTTAAAAACACTGTACCTCTTTAAAGGTTCTACTTTGAGTCTGAAATGTTTAGTCCCTCCATTCTTTTTAAGTGGCTCTTCACACTAGCTTACAATGATTTCCTTAGTTTTTGTTTAAGCACCTACGTTTCAGAGTTATATCTCAGGGTTAGTACATATATTAAGTTAAAAACACTGTAGTTTTTTTAATATCTCTTTAAAGGTTCTACTTTGAGTCTGAAATGTTTTGTCCCACCATTCTTTTTATATAGTTCTTTACTAGCTTCGAATGTTTTTCTTAGTTTTTGTTTAATCACCCACGTTTCAAAACTATATCTCAGGGTAGGTACATATATTAAGTTAAAAACACTGTAGTTTTTTTAATATCTCTTTAAAGGTTCTACTGTCTGAAATGTTTAGTCCCACCATTCTTTTTATATAGCTCTTCACTAGCTTCGAATGTTTTTCTTTGTTTTTCTTTAATCACCCACGTTTCAGAGCTATATCTCAGGGTAGGTACATATATTGAGTTAAAAACACTGTAGTTTTTTTAATATCTCTTGAAAGGTTCTACTTTGCGTCTGAAATGTTTAGTTGCTCCATTTTTTTGAGTAGCTCTTCACACTAGCTTACAATGATTTCCTTAGGTTCTGTTTAATCAACGACGTTTCAGAGCTATATCTCAGGGCTGGTACAGATATTGAGTTAAAAACACTGTAGCTTTTTAATATCTCTTTAAAGGTTCTACTTTGAGTCTGAAATGTTTAGTCCCAGCATTCTTTTTATATAGCTCTTCACTAGCTTCGAATGTTTTTCTTAGTTTTTGTTTAATCACCCACGTTTCAGAGCTATATCTTAAGGTAGGTACATATATTGTTTTAAAAACACTGTAGTTTTTTGAATATCTCTTGAAAGATTCTACTTTAAGTCTGAAATGTTTAGTGGCTCCATTTTTTTAAATAGCTCTTCACACTAGCTTACAATTATTTTCTTAGGTTTTGTTTAATCAACGACGTTTCAGAGCTATACCTCAGGGCTGGTACAGATACTGAGTTAAAAACACTGTAGATTTTTAATACCTCTTTAAAGGTTCTACTTTGAGTCTGAAATGTTTAGCCCCTCCATTCTTTTTAAGTGGCTCTTCACACTAGCTTACAATGACTTCCTTAGTTTTTGTTTAAGCACCTAAGTTTCAGAGTTATATCTCAGGGTTAGTACATATATTAAGTTAAAAACACTGTAGTTTTTTTTAATATCTCTTTAAAGGTTCTACTTTGAGTATGAAATGTTTAGTCCCACCATTCTTTTTATATAGTTCTTTACTAGCTTCGAATGTTTTTCTTAGTTTTTGTTTAATCACCCACGTTTCAGAACTATATATCAGGGTAGGTACATATATTGAGTTAAAAACACTGTAGTTTTTTGAATATCTCTTGAAATGTTCTACTTTGAGTCTCAAATGTTTAGTTGCTCCATTTTTTTAAGTAGCTCTTTACACTAGCTTACAATTATTTTCTTAGGTTTTGTTTAATCAACGACGTTTCAGAGCTATACCTCAGGGCTGGTACAGATACTGAGTTAAAAACACTGTAGCTTTTTAATATCTCTTTAAAGGTTCTACTTTGAGTCTGAAATGTTTAGTCCCTCCATTCTTTTTTAAGTGGCTCTTCACACTAGCTTACAATGACTTCTTTAGTTTTTGTTTAAGCACCTACGTTTCAGAGTCATATCTCAGGGTTAGTACATATATTAAGTTAAAAACACTGTAGTTTTTTTAATATATCTTTAAAGGTTTCACTTTGAGTCTGAAATGTTTAGTCCCACCATTCTTTTTATATAGCTCTTTACTAGCTTCGAATGTTTTCCTTAGTTTTTGTTTAATCACCCACGTTTCAGAGCTATATCTCAGGGTAGGTACATATATTGAGTTAAAAACACTGAAGTTTTTTGAATATCTCTTGAAACGTTCTACTTTGAGTCTGAAATGTTTAGTTGCTCCATTTTCTTAAGTAGCTCTTCACACTAGCTTACAATTATTTTCTTAGGTTTTGTTTAATCAACGACGTTTCAGAGCTATACCTCAGGGCTGGTACAGATATTGAGTTAAAAACACTGTAGCTTTTTAATATCTCTTTAAAGGTTCTACCTTGAGTCTGAAATGTTTAGTCCCTCCATTCTTTTTAAGTGGCTCTTTACACTAGCTTACAATGACTTTCTTAGTTTTTGTTTAAGCACCTACGTTTCAGAGTTATATCTCAGGGTTAGTACATATATTAAGTTAAAAACACTGTAGTTTTTTTTAATATCTTTTTAAAAGTTCTACTTTGAGTCTGAAATGTTTAGTCCCACCATTCTTTTTATATAGCTCTTCACTAGCTTCGAATGTTTTTCTTAGTTTTTGTTTAATCACCCACGTTTCAGAACTATATCTCAGGGTAGGTACATATATTGAGTTAAAAACACTGTAGTTTTTTTAATATCTCTTGAAAGGTTCTACTTTGAGTCTGAAATGTTTAGTTTCTCCATTTTTTTAAGTAGCTCTTCACACTAGCTTACAATGATTTTCTTAGGTTTTGTTTAATCAACGACGTTTCAGAGCTATATCTCAGGGCTGGTACAGATATTGAGTTAAAAACGTTGTAGTTTTTTTAATATCTTTTTAAAGGTTCTACGAGGTCCGGCAGAATAAAGTATCCATTTTAAATTGAGTTGTTTTTGATAATGGATAAATTATTATTCAAAAATCAAACAAAAAGTTCTTCGGGAAACACGGAAATTTTATTTTTTAAACATTACATCAGTCAAGTGACCTCCTTCTTGCTGCTGGCACTCTTGAAGCTGCTCTTACCCTTTCAGCATTTTCAAGTATGCGTAATGAACGAGTTTGTTCCTTTTGCTTTTTCTTTAGCACATGAGGCAGTAGTGCGAAACGTGTGTACCCACTTTTTAATTGTTATTCGACTAGGAATTGCATCTCGTGGATTTAAATGAAAGTAACGACGAAGTAAACACTGGGTAGTTACAGCAGAATTGTTATTTTTAAAATAAGCTTCAACCGCAAAAGAACGTTGAATATTTGACCAATGCTCTATATACACAGCTAAACTGACATTTCTCTCAAACACTTTGACAACTTTCTTAAATTTTCATTTATCGCGAATGCATGGCGACTTGATTTGAATTTATATCCCATTATATTATGAAATGAATTAACTTTGAAAATGGATACGTCATTCTGCCAGACCCTGTACTTTGAATCTGAAATGTTTAGTCCCTTCATTCTTTTTAAGTAGTGGTTGATACTAGCTTACAATATTTTTCTTAGTTTTTGTTTAATCTCATACGTTTCAGAGTTAAATCTCAGGATTGGTACCTATATTGAGTTAAAAACACTGTAGTATTTTGAATATCTCTTTGTTTTTGATAGATTTCTTGTTCAAAGCGGAGAACAATGGCGAAGTTACCATAAAATTATGAAATAATCCCTATTTCAAAAGAAAAATGTTTGGAAATTAAGAAGGGTTGATATTAAGACTAAATTTGCGTGGTGAAATAGAAATGAAATTTAATTTAAGAAGATGAGATATAAAATGGAGGAAGATAGCAAGTATATTGTGGAAAACTAAACTAAACGCAGGACTAATCTACAAAAGAGAATAAATAGAGAAAAATACTAAGTTAAGTTTATTGAAGAATTACATTTGACATTGTATATAAATTGATTTGGATTGCATCGAGCTGTTAATACGAAAGGAGAGTTCTGAGGGAGAGACTATTGGTTCTTGGTACTGGTAAGTGGAGTAATTTGGAGGAGTGTTTTTGGATGCGGTGTTGGAGTTGAGTGACTACAACTGGGGTCTGTTTTGGGTCCATGCTGTGAGGGAGCTTCTGTTCCTGATTCTAGACATTTTTGACATATTGGGCGTCATTAGAGGCTTTCTCTGTGTTTGTTGATTGAAGTAGTTGTAGTCGTTGGCGGAGTAGAGCAAGTTGGTTAACATCAAGGAGATTGATAGGTTCTAGTGAAAGGTGGGTGATTTTAGGTATTAGGTAAGCACTGAAAGAAAATAAAGACTAAAAAGGGGAATTCATTATTAAGGAATTACTTACTGTTTGATATTGTTATGTGGCGAATGTAACGATCTGGTATTATATCATTTGACAGAAGTTATTTTTGACTTGTAATAAAATTAAAAGAACATCAAATTTCAGAACAAGCAATCTAGATAAAAGGAATCCACGCCTGATTTTTAGGAGCTAGCAAAAATAATAACTATTAATATTCAAATAATATAAACAGGACAATTTAAATTGATAAAAATATAATTTCTAAACATATACTAACAGGTAACAAAAAGTAAGAGCCCCAATCAGTTCAATATAGAGGACCAGCACCTTAAAAAATTAAATTTTGTTTATTTTTCATCTAAATGTGAAATAAATAAAAGTAATAATTTGCACATAGATCACGCTCTATACTTGACACAAATTGGACCCAACAAATACAAGGTAACGTCGTAAAAGTGTCAAAAAGTTTAAACAATAAGTCCGTTCTGTTAAATACAGCCGCGCATCGCAAAGCCGGGAGAGGTCCTTGATGAGGCCGTGGTCGGCCGCATTTAAATTCGCGTTCGCAGACGCTTTAGTTCGAATCCCATCTCAGGTAATGTTTTTTTATTCGAAATTGGTTTAATTCGCATTATCAAGTATTTTCTTTTATTGTTTCGGTATTATTAAGAACGTAAAGATATTTTTACCCTATTTTCCTTTGATTTTTAAAATTGGTTAGTGTCACAACGTTCACTTGCTAGGGAAGTTCTGAATAAAGTCCATTACAGATTTTTTCACTTTTATTTTTATTTATTTTTTTATTCATTTATTTCGCACTCAGCCAACAGCCGTTAGGCCAATTATAGGCGTCGCTGTGCATTTATGGGGACTTTCAACCCCACTAACGACTATCATGATGTTGTTATGAGAGCCGTGTCCAACTATTTCCGTGACAGCCGTACCACGAAGCGCCGAGAGATGCAGCCGTGGAACTCCCATCCAAGTTCTGACCAGAAAGAGCGTTGCTTAACTCTACTGATCGAACGTCGACGCTTGTTCAAGCTAAACCACCCGGGAATTATTTGTGTTATGGTGAATATCAGGTCGGTAGTGCTTAATCGAGGCCTGAAACCACACTACCTCTCATCGAATCTTATCTTCATCTGTTTTCTCAACCTTTCCTCTAAAATTCTCTCGTATATCTTTCGCAGTGCACTCAACAAGGATACACAACAATAGTTTCCACATTCACGGCTATCACTGTTCTGAAACTCCCAGTCTTCTGGTATTATTTTTATTCTTCACTCTATATCTATGATTGTGCGGTTTTACATGCTGACTCACCACTAAACTGCAACATCTGTGGTGCAATTCCGTCATGCCCTCTAGTTTAAGTCTTTTTGTGCATTGTTAAGTTTTTATTCCATAACGCATCTCTCGGTAATTGGTCTGTTATTCTCGTCCGGTTTGCCTCCGTTTATCTCATCGCTGCTTGCTTGTCTCTCTTTCTCTATTCGCTATTCTTTAAAATATTCCTCCCATCTCATTATTATATCTATCCCCAGGTTACCCATTTCATCTTTCAGATGTTCAAGTTGGGTCTGCTTTTCTTTTTTCCTATTTTTCAATCGTCTATGAAATAGTTATTGGTTATCCATACAGTTCTCCTCCATTCTTCTTCCCAAATTTTTCCATAAAACTTTAGTCTGTTGGACCGCTCTTTTTGCCTTTTCAGTATGTGCTTTATAGTTTTGATAATCCTCTGGCTTTCTTGTACTTAGGTATATTCTCCAACTTTTTTTATTTTATTGTATTTTATTGTTCACGTTTTTATGCACTGTTGAGAATTGTTTTTTTAAATCTTTCCCACAATTGCTCCATTTTCTTTGCTCATCTCTCACTTCTTCACCTAACTCTCTTTCGATTAACTCTTGATATCTTTGTTTATTGAGTGGCTGTCTCTATACACGTTCAGCTTTCTCAAATGCCTTTTCCTTGGTCCCCTTTTTACCCATTTGAGCTCTCTCATTCACAACTCCATTTCTACCAAACAGTTATCGCTACCTATTTCCACCCCTCCCTTAACACTGGCGTTCTTTACTTTGTTTTTATTTGCATTTCTTCTTGGCATTTATTGGATATATTTATCTGTGTTTGTACCTTGTGTTGGTTATTACCATATTATTTCATATACAGAATTCCAATATGCTGATAACATATCTTTCAATCACATTTCCGTATCGATCCACATCGTTTCGAGCTCTTCCATTAGGATCTTCTACTACTATCAGAGCCCCTTTCCTTCTTCTACTGCTTTCAATAGTTGTTCATAGAATTCATGTTTGGCGATGATACGCCACTATTGTATACAATATATTTTGCGACGTAGCCTCTAACAGTCATTATTCTCTCCGATGATTAAAAACGCAATTTCCAATCTTGTCGTATCCTCTTCTTTCACTCCGCTATGTAATATTATGTACCCTCTTCCATTTCAATTGAGGGGATTGCTACTTCTTCTTTCTTTTCAGTTGTTTAACTTGTGGAGTTCGAGTTTGCCCTCTATGTTATTTCGGTGGTATCCTTGGTTGTTTATTGTCAGCTTTTACTAACCCACCTTAACTCTGCTTTCCTCTCTTGTCGTTTCTCTGATCTCCGCCTGTATTATTCCTTTTATTCCTTATTATTTCCCCATCTCTCCGTTTCAGCTTTCTAATTTTGCTGCAATCGTAATTTTTTCCTATTAACACTAATTCTTCCGTTTTAAATTATATTTTAGGATATTACTATAGGTATTCTAATTTAATTGATTCAAATAGATAAAAAATTATAATTAGTCTCATTCATTAAAATATATCAAAAATACGTTCAGAAGAAACAGAATATCCATATAATAGTTATTTATGTATGAAGGGTATAATCAATAGATAATAACAAGAGTGAATGATTAAAGAGCGACGCGAAGCGGAGAGCTTTAAATTTTCAGAGAGCTATAATTGTGATTAGACGCCTAGTAGATACAACGTTTTATTTCATTGTGCTTCTAAAAATGGACAAAATTCAAGGATTCATTAATTTAGCTACAGACTACTGCATCATAGTTGTGCTGAAGCTGTGAATTGTTGGTGTGCTACGGTTTCTATGCAGATTGTTGGTGTTGCTATACTACATTGTTGGTGCTGGTTATACTGCTTAGCAACTTTGTAGGCCCTAGGGCCATAAAAACCATTTTACTCCCGCTATTGAGGGCCAATAAAAAAGGTATGGTGCGAAAATGAAATAATAGTTATTTTTGGTATACGCGTGTTATATTACAAATAATCTACGAGAGAAAAGTTGAGCCCTCAGGGCCGCCAGGCAGAGAGGGGTTATTTTTCGCGTGAATTATTTGTAATAACTCAGGCGTGCCATAGAAAATGTTACCCAACAACTCAATAAATATCTAAAAAACATACATTTAGCATTGACAGCTGTAAATTGTCATAGTGACAAATTGAAAAGTACCAACAGATCAAATACATTTATAATTAGAGTCTATGTCAGAGTCCAGGTTAGTAAATTCGGTTTTGTTTGTTATTTGACACAGACTGGCGCAAAACGTAACCTTCAAATCTCGAATTTGACATAGCTTGAAAGTGCTATTAACAATACAGTAGTCATTGACCTGGTTTACTTTAGAGGTCTAAAATCGATCTTATAACTAGGAGGTGTTGGACAAAGCGGAACTAAAGCACGACTACAATATAATGTTTTATCCAACCACTCAATAAATATCTAAAGAAACATGAACTTTGTATTGACAGCCGTGAAGTCATAGTGACAATTTAGAAAGAGTCGCCTGTGATTCGTGTTACACGTGTGGCAGTACTGAAGTGTATTGCCAGTAGCTTAGGTTTTGTTTGTAATTTGACACAGACTGACTCAAAACTTAACCTGCAAATCTCTAATTTGACATAGGTTGACAGTGCTACCAGCAATGCAGTAATGAGTGACATGTTTTTCTGTTTTAGAACTTTGGTTAATAGCCATTTGACGATTTATTAAATTTACCTCAAACAAGACATAAGCTTTATTAAACATTAAAAATTACAGTAAATGTTCAAAGAGGGTGCTTTGGAATTTCTCTTTTTGACGCTAATAAAGCTTATGTCTTGTTTGAGGTTAATTTAATAAATTGACAAATAGCTGTTAACCAAAGTTCGAATCTAAAACAGTAATTCCATGGCATTCTCTGTCCCTCTTTTAAATGATCTCAGGGTAGATTTGATTGTTTTTCAATTTCAAATAATTGTACACGATAATTAAAGAATACGAAACAGCCTGATATTTTGGCTTAGCTTGTCAACAAAACAGTTTTCAATTTTGTGTATGAATTTGAGACTAACTTTAAGATTTGTAATTTCTAAAGAAATAATTTTAATTGGTGTGGAATGTCAGATGTCCTTTAAAATATGTTTTGAAATAAACGGTTATATCTTATATTAGGAGATTAATAAAACTGATTTTCAACGCACTGTGAAATGGACAGTCATGTGTTTACTAGATTCATGAAATGTTTATGTCAGTCTGAGGTTATGTTGTGTGTCATTTTTAGCAACAGCAAAAGAAATATGTAAACCTGAACTAATGTAATTCATAATTCACAAATCATAAATGTATTGGTCCTCTAGATCAGACAATGATATAGGTCAAGTCACAATAAACGTTTACTTAAAATTATAACGTTATAAAACGTATACGTGCAATAGTTAAAACAACGTAAAAATATATAATTTAACATTACAAGTTCACTAAGGAATTACACAAAATGTTTATATAAAATGTTTAAAAACAGTGTTCAACTATCTACACTTATCACAGGCTAACTCAAAAACAGAGGCGTAATTGGCTAGAGAGCAACGGGCCCAGTATCATACTTTGCCAAGTGCCCCCCCTCCCCCCCCCCCGAACATCAGGGTATTATCTAATAAACGTATAAAGATACGAACTCAATTTTTATTTTTTAACAAATTAGAAAAACTAATAAAAATAAATAATAAAAAAAAGTAAAATTTAATTACATATTTTTACTAACGGACATATTACGTAAAAAGAGGGGTAAATCATAGTTTACAGTTTACATATAGTTACATAAGTAAGGAATAAGTAAATGGAAAATAACAAGAAAAAAGATTGAAGTAAATAATAATTATTATTTAAATATTATTATCAGACGTTCATATTTGGAGATAATTTAAATTTTTTAAGCCTTCTTTTCGATAGATAATGTGGCAAAATCCGATAACCAAACACTTTCCGCCTATATAAACCTAAATTCAAATAAATTTTTTTTAGAGCTTGAGTGCTGGTGGGCCCCCTGGCTCATGGGCCCTGTATCATTGATACGGCAGATATAGCAGTAGCTACGCCCCCTGCGTCAGAAAACTACATTAGGTTTTATTGTACTCCAATACATTTTAAAATTTAAATGTTAAAAACCTTTCTAGTGTATAAAAGGCGTAGTGTTTTGAGAATTAATGTAAAATGTTACGGCAACCCGTTTTAAGACTAACGGGTAGTATGTTATAGAGGGACGTACCCCTAATACCAAGGGCTTATTTAATAATTGAGGCGATGATTATGATGGTGTAAGATATAATTGCTGTAGCGAGTGCTATATTAACGGTGCTCGTTTAAACATTAATTTTGCTGATATTAGACTTAACATACAGCAACATTTTAAAAACTGATTACAAAACGGATTTTATGGAAACTCCTTTCAATATTTAAGTATATGTTCTCAGACAGAAAGCATAAATTTTTGCTTAAAAATTCTGAGAAGCATTTAATTGAAAGATGTTTTTTATGATAATGAATAACTTACGAACTTTGCTTATTGTATTTCCTACGTTTTTATTGAAATAATTACTTACTTCTGATGTAACTTATTGTAACAGCTATTGAAATGAGTAAAACAAAGCATTAAATACACATTCTCCCTTTTATCAATTTTATTGCAGGATTATGATTAATCGACAATTAATTAACCCGTTTTAAATTCTGCATAAGGTAAATGAGATAGCATATGCACATGTACATTTTTAAAAATTCTGCATATTGTTTGCATATTTTTACAAAATATTATTGGGGTCTCTCCGAATTGCCAGTATTAGTGACTTTATTCGTAGTCGATGTTAATAGCAGATCGTCAGTCTACAGCCTCAGCGACCAAGTAATTATGGCTTGAAAAGTATGCACTTGTAGATGGTGAATAAGTACTAATCGTTACCGACTGATACTGATATTGTTGAAGGCACTCGTTCTTCTTATATACTTGTTTAAACTCGGTACAAAGAAGTGTTAACATACACCTGATAACCTAGTAATACTTGGTGACTTAATTGTTAAAAAGAAACACGAAATGAATGATTAGCAAATGCCGAGTGTTGTAGATTTATTTTGCTTAATAGTGTTGTGTAACACTGGAGACGACCCACTGATGATTACGGTTTATTTAAATTTTATGAAATCAATATACTGATTCGTTTTAAGAACTAAAACTAAAAGTATTGATTTTCCTTACAAATATCTATAGATTACATTATCAATAATGCATAAAACTGCTAATTGACAGTTAAAGTTATAAAACATGTTTATTAAGTGCAGAATAAATGACGAATAAAAATATCACAAATTGAGAGACGCCTGTCCATGTTAATACATTGTATTTATTCTATGTCGTTGCGAATACAATTCAATTGTTTTTTCACCAACTTGGTCTAAAGGAAACTTTGAACTTTTTGGACTGTAAGTCTTTATTTGGGCAAATATTTAGACACCAATTATATTTCTCTTTTGTTTAAGTAATCTCTCTTTAACAAATCTACGCTACGCGATTGCACCAATTAATTTGCATTCACCTGATGATAAATTGCATTTATAATTAGATTTTTCAATGGAGTTACGAAGCTCTTCAAAGTTACCAATTTAGAAAACATTTGCAGCTTAGTATATATAAACTTCTAAAATAACAAAGTTTTAAGAATTTACTCTAAATCTTTTATGATTTTTCCATTTTCAATGAGCTGAAAATATGTCGAATTCTACTCACACATTTCAACTGTTATCAATATTTAAGGAGAGAATTGCCCGTAAAAATACACCAAAAATATATTAACAGAAATTTCGACTTAAAGCTACTGGAAAAAAATTATTGATAGCCGCTAAACTACTTTAGGATAGCAGGCAGGCAATCTAATACAAGAATTATATTGTAAAACCGCATATGCATTTTCTGATAAAAAAAACTCATTTTTAAATCTGTGACCGGAAGCATCACCATGCGTATAGTTCATAAATCACCCCGCAAAACACCTGAAAAAAACAAGCGCAGACGGTCATAAAAGTAAAAACTTCGGTTAAAAACCTGTGCAACCTACATTCGCGAGAAACTAAGTGACTAACTAGTGTGGTAAACTGAGTGATTAGGGTAATTAGAATGAGAATCGGAGCTTTCTAGTTGACTGCCCATTGACGTGGAGGCTGTTAATAAAACACTCGGATGGCGCAAGCCGTTCAAATAATTGTGCTATAACACTTTACCGAAATAGACATCCCGTTGCATCAGAAGGGCAATAAACCAAATTCCAATGGCTTAGAAACGAAGCACACTGGCTAAATTACGCTTTGGAGAAAACGAAGGATTTGCAAGCCGTAAACAAACCTCTACTTACGCAACTAGAAAAACTATATAAACAAACACCAGAGCGCCAGAAAAGATCTTGCTCAACATCGATGCTGATCGCAGTACGTCATCGTATCGTCGTCTAAATTGTTAAAAATAGATTATAGATCTAGATGCAAGAATAGTTTTTTTACTTTTGAAAAGAAGCAAAAAAGCAAAAATACAGCAACATTTCCAACGAATTAGTAGTAAGTAGATCAGAAGAGATAAAGCGGACAACAATGCCTCAAAATGGCACAAGCACGCATAAATTGAGCAGATCTTAAGATGGTGCGTTTGATTTGCAAAATATATAGATCAGAAGAAAGAACCTACAGAAAATGTTACCAATTTACACAAATATCAATAAATTCAACTCATTTTTATGACAAACGTCTCAATTTGGAGAGCTTCCTTGTAAATTCCCTCAGTTCGCTTAGAATTTGAAGTGAAGGAACTATTATTTTGACATACTTCAGAAATTCCAGTATAATTTATGTTTTAATCAGATCTTATTGTTGCATTCTTTGCTTTCTTATCAATTTTTGCAAAAATACGTTGGTAAGTAGTAATTTAACAAATCTTTATGTAGCCTTGGAATCGCACTAGAAACTACAACATTTAAAGTGAAATTTTAAAGGATTTTAATATTCACAATAAAAATTTAAACCTAGAGATCGGTTCAATTATTATTGGTTTTACCTATATGAAATTCTACAGGTTATATTTTTGTAAAAAAAACAAAGCAAACATTAATCAATTCTATGCAATAGGCGCCCTGAAACTACTCGTATATTTCTGTTACTTTTTGATGAATAATTAGCGACAATACATCATAATTGCATTCCGTACTTTTACTTCACTTCAAATAAAAATGTTTTGTAAAATACCAAACAAACGCGATCTTTATTTCGCCTCACCTTCGTCGAGACTTTAAAAATCAAATGAGACACTTCGTAAGGCTTAGTATTTCTATAGTGTTCTAGTGCTGAAAATGACTTCAAACAACATATACAAGAATTGTGTGAAAAATTTATATTGACTTTAAAACAAGTAAAAACAATAATAAAATCAATGAAAATAAAATAAAACCTAAGAAGGAATGTCCATTCCTAAATACAAGTGTAAAATACAAATGGACGGGAGATATATCTTAGCCCTCTCATTCACATTTACACACATATAAACCAATATTAAATTATTCTTTGAAATGTATAGCTGACAGAGGATGCTGCAATTCTATTTGAAAAAGTTACAGATTAAAGAACGATTGAGTTGCATCATATATCAAAAATTTTAAAGTACTTCGGTCATATTATGAAAAGATATAACGACAGTTTAGAGCGATGAACGGTTCAGGGTAAAATTGAGGGGGAAAAGTCAGAAGACGTTTGTCCACCCGATATGTCGATTAGATAACCAAAATGACTGGTCGCAAAATACAGGAATCTACTCACCAGCACCGATCGTAAGAATAGAGACAATTTATGAATAATTTAAATAGGGAAGAATAGCTGCCATGATGCCTGAAACGGGCAAACGGCACAAAAAGGACAATATTAAAATAAAACCCCAAAATCACTGTCTTTGAAAATAAACGTTAAACGTTAAACTTCCTTTTAGAGCGATTTTTACACAGCTGTAGCAACTACTTATCGCATTAAGCTGCAAATATGTTCAGTATTATTGCACTATCCTCGCTCTCAACCCCACCTCACCTTGAACGGCCTGAAGCGTGCAATTTTACAACAAACGATGCGAGGCATCCCAGGTTACTACTCTGGTATATCAATTACGGCTAACGTAACAAATATACGTGGCTCATTCGTAATTTCTGTACTCGCCGGGTACACGATAAAAATGTCATCTATTGAATACACAAACACTACTTGCTAAATACAAACTTATGCAGCAAACTTTAATACTACTGCAAAGCATACTAGCAATATGTATATTTATTTCTTCGTAAGCGATTTCGACAATAAACTAGGAGCCGTTCACTTACATGTAGCTTGGGGCAAGGTCCTCTAGCTAATTCATCCTTCCCCACTAACTCGCGATGTTATTTTTATATGTAGAATGGCGAAGGTCCTGCATATAACAGTAATAAAATTTCATTCTGTGCCATTTCGGTAATTGTACTTTTCGGCATCGGAGGGTCACAATACGAGAGAAAAAAATGAGGGGGGCTGTACGGTGTTTTTCGATTTTATTTTATCTAATATTTGGTACTAGACTTCGTTGGGTCACTTAGATCGATAAGGGCTCTCCGAATTGTAATCAATTATTTGCTGTTAAAGTATAGACAGAGAGTACCTATGAAGTGTGATACATTTATAGTAAAATTTGAAAATTTCTTTGTACTAAGATAATGCTCTTAAAAAATCGTATCTTGAATTTTTTTAAGTAACCAAATGGAGAGGTAGTTTTTTTTTAATTTAAACATATTTCGGTATCAATTTAAATTATTGCAACTTTAATTATAACGCGACTATGGGGTCCATAGAGTGTAAGTACTTATATCAATATTAAATGCAAGAAATTATTTTTTCATTGGTACCTAACGCACCTACCAAATACATTATCGAATTATAGCGTAAAACAAAATTGGTTTTCTGCAAAAATTCGCACTTTATAACGAAATTTTTTACATTTGCATAAATAAAACGCAATAGTTTACTAATAAAGTTTCAATAAGATCTTAACGTATTGCACTCTTGACGCTGTGATAATAAGTAGCGATTGTATATTAAAAAATTGCTTTAACATTCAGTAGGAAAAAATTACAATCATTTTTAATTGCGAAGTTTACGATGTCATTTTTGGGAAAAGTTGTTGATCATTGGGTTTTGTGATTAGTAACTCATCTAATTTTACAAAATTTAATACCTTGAAATAACTTTGTTAGTCGCTGATCAGCAAACTTTAAATATAAGTCTGCTGTTTGGTACTCACAAAGTACTATAATGGGTGCCAAGTAAATTGAAATAGTTCAAATTAAGTTTTTAAGATTCCACATTTTAAACATTTCCGCAATTAATTTCATATGGAAGCTTTGCATCTAGAAGAAATATTTCCCTGATACAGCTATGTTACAATTTGGCAATAATAATTTAATATCGCAATTTAAATTTAAAATTCCATGATCAGGTGCCAGGACTTGGGTTCTCAGTTATATTTCTGTAGCCACGTTCACAAGCAATGCATATTTCTAGTTGTTATAAGATCGGTTCATGAATGGTGTAGGGTAGCAACTTTGGACTTTACGTTAAAATTTGACATAGGTACTCTAAACAACTACGGTAGAAAATTAACTTTTTGTTAATTAACTTTTCATTTTTTCAAATTAAATATGCCAAATCAATCTCTTGAAACCGTTTACTGCATTAGCATTGGCATTAGAAATTTGGAAAAGGATCGAAGTTGCTCAATAAGAGCAGCCCTCTTTATCCAATTCCTATGAGATACTGCGCTTTTTTGAAAACTCCCATTTCGCCCCTGACCCGGGATTGGAATCCCTGCGATGGAAGGGACGGATCGAGGCAACTGCCATAAGTGTCCTGTTTCACTAACAAGTTCCCGACACATCAGTTACTGTCCTTCGCAGTTGTCTCAGGTTTCATTGACTTTGGCTGTCACACCTCGCCTAACGAGAGGCGTTAGCGAGGACATAATCCCGAAACACAAAAGGACGTCTCATTCCTTGCCAGATTAAGACAGATTAAAATGCGTTTTAAACAACTAATGCTGGGGTGCCTGTTTTTTCTCGGCCCCACGACTTGATGTCGATGAGAATCCGATTCGATGCGCCCTTATCGCGAGATCCTCCCAGTAAATTTGGCTGTTACAAGCGACGCAGTGATTTTTGTTTTTGTGGCTAAGCCGAAAGTGTATGGATAAAACTTCGACCTACTCGATAGGGAAAACAATTAAAATGACAAAATTTCTCATATTCGGTATAGTACACTGACAATTTAGGAAACAATACATGAAAAGTCCCTCAAAACTTGACCGAAGTGTCATACTTCTAATGTGATACTGCTCAGTATTTACTAATGAAGTTTACTATCCTCAAATGTTATTGCTGCTAAAATTATTATTTTTTTTAGCTTGTCTCATTAGGTATAATGTATAATACAGCAAACATATTTCTATGTAGGTGCACAACTGCTAATTCCATTTGGCGAACATGTAAAATTAATATTTATAATACAGTTATGCTGCCAGTAATAACGTATGCAATAGAAACTCGTGCCGTGACAAAGCGAAAAGTGCAAACCGTAGAAACAAAAGCCATCAGCTCAAATCAATACAGAAAAACAGATAAACAAATAAATGTATCAATAACAGAAACTTGCAAAATACAAGACGTTGTCAAGTGGTTCAACAAAAAAAAAAAAGGTCGAGAACTCAAGATACGTCGAACGAAACACCCCGATGGAAGAAGACCTAAAAGATGGACAGAGAGTTGGTAATCATCTTCCGTTGAATAACAAGAAAAATCTTAAGAGAAGAAGAAAAAGATTTATATAGATGGTTAGTACAGCAATAGTAGCAAAATCTAATTATCTTGTTAGTCATAGGAAATTCGAACTACCTTTTGAATCCAGAAACTGAAACCAATATGAAACCCAGAAGAATCCAAATCAAAATCACTCTCGTTATCTAAGTACTTGTAAATCAGCCCCCCCTGACTAAATAATTAATCGAGGAATATTTTCAATCGAAAGATTGGCAATGTTCTTAGACCAGTTGTCCAAATTTAGTTTTTTTTTACAATGAAGGATGTACATTTAGAAATACTCTCACGTCGGAAATTACAACCCTGTCTTTAGGCAACGGTTGAAAATATATGTGGTTGTTATGATCAGTTTTAAAAAATCAATTATGTTATTCCAAGTTAACTGATATTGGGTAATAATAGCCTAACATTGAAATTTTAATGAGAGCTGATGTTTACGGAAGACCATTGGCTGGAAAAGTAACTACTCTTCCTTGTGGTGTTATGGCAAGTGAGACAAAGCTAGGATGGACACTTTGTAAAAAGTTGAAAAGAGTGAGTAAGAACAGCTTATTTGTGTACTGTCAATGACTGCTACTAACTTCCACAATTGTGTGCCCTAGATAATCATCAATATTCACTATTAGGTAAATGTAAATTCCACATCGGAGCAGGCGGAAGAAGATTCAAAAACACTTATTGAACCCTTATTTTACTTCCCTTGATTGCTGGGCACCATCCTTTACCTACTAATGCAAAAGTAACAGTCAAGAACAAGGAAATTCTGCAAAAATGTTTAAGACTGGGAATCTGATGGATTCATTGAATAGGTGTCAGCGGAGACTACACCATGTTACGCTATAAATACGGGGCCACACTTACCATAAGCTTAAGATGTGTTGTGAGGCAAACAATAAAAACGCCTGCGATCGACCTCGGCTAGCCAGTGAGAGGGCGTGGTTTGCAAAACTCGTGGGTCCGGTCCTGTTTTAGGGTAAATGGCAAAAAAGGTGGTTAGTGTGCTTGGGCACTGCCGTAGTTCTCAACCCTTGATGGAACTACCTCGTAACGGTCAAGGAAACTGTGGCTCGTACAAAATACTTTGTAATTTAATTACTTGTTCCTAAAACCAACTTTTCTTTACACTTTGTTTTTGTAATTACTTTTACATAAAAAAAGTTAAATGACACCTTGCACACTAAACTCACTTGAGCAGTACGTTCTTTATTATTTTAGCAAATTATCCAGTAAACAAACAAACACAAAAGATAATTTCACAAACATAATTTATTCTACTTAGAAATCATCGGGGTTGCCAACAGTAACAAACTGTAACACCTAAGGTATGAATACACAAATAAACCGGTCACATTAAAGTACACACACAAATAATAACACCGAATAAACAAACAATCATGACAACCTCACCATGAAAATGGCATCCTGTAACTTCAAAATAAATAGATTACACGAAGAGGGAAGCTTAGCCTAATGAAAAATTACTGGCCTCGATTACACAAGGCTAAGATGGTTTCATTCGAGTCTGTACGCCAAGCTCCTTTTCTGGTTACATTGCGAAATCTGCACTAGCGAACGTTTTACACGTCGTAGCATGACAGTACTTTCAAACTAGTGATACTAACCTGCATATCCTGCAACGCCGATTATTTCGGAGGCAAGACACCACCACAACACGAGATTCAAAAGGCTAAACACACGCGGTCCCACAAAACTTAACTACGAAAGCCCGAAGGAGGAACAGTACTGCACTTGATTACTCAGCAATGAGCAAGGGCGAAGTGAAGCTTTGAGTTCATACTGTTCCCCGCATTTTTCTTGCTCTTCCAGGATAAAACCCACAAGACCCTAGCTATCTTGCTTTAAAGATTATCTCTACTTTGTTGCAGCGGATAGTGCACGTGGTGTAGAATGGACTTTTTTGCATACTACCGTTTAGCTGATGACACTTCTGGCGAAGTTGCCCAGAATCTGCAAATAGGGCGCCAACACGTATCGAATTACAGTCCGAGCGACTGAACGTCAAAAATCCATTAACCTGTCGGGCACAACTGATAAGCGAAGAATTTCAAAATGATACATAAGGCGGCTTCTGTTAGCCAGTGGTAGAACTGAGCTAAGCGTGACATGCACTAAGCAACATCTTTAAATTAGTGCCCGTTTTCGCAGAACCCTGTAATATATTTATGAGAGAGCGAAATGGCGGTCGTTAGGAGTTTTATAAGTTGACTGATTTAGAAAAACACACTGCAGCCACCGATAAATATGTACATTATGAATTTTTCACATCGCTCAGTAATAAAGTTAAGCAGCACGATGACTCCTGTGTGGCCAGTAGTTGATGCTTCCTGTATAGTAAGAAACACTCCATCCCTATATGAAGAAAGGTAGCAATTATATTTAGCTCATTCGGGAGAAATTACTTCGTTTTAGAGAAAACAGGAGATTATTCATTTCCCATATTAGAAAAACTTCACTTCCACACCATTGGTTGGTACTTTAGTAAGGTGTCATTGTTACATCAACAATTTAAAAAAAATGCACAAAGAAGAACTGGAAAATTGAACACTAAACAAAAAAAATGACGAAGGTGTCATGCGCCGTGTTTACTGACAAACGCTAATAGAGAACTTTAAACACTGTAACAACCTAATATGCGCCTAAAGACGAGGAGTATCTAACAAGATGACTTATATTTTATGTCTTAAAATACTTTTTGACAGGCACATGATTGTTATTGGTGAAACTACGTAAAAACTGTTGAAGTCAGTTTTAACAGCTGTATCAAGTGTAAAAGAAATTCCACAAAATTGTTACTAAGCCACCGCCACTGCCAATCGAACGAGTACAAGCCACTAGAATGTTTGAAGTGATTGGAGTGGATGTAACGGTCCTTTATTCCTGAAGTACAGAAAAGAAGTTTGGTTGGTGACTTTCACCTGCGCAGTTTTGCGAGGTGTTCGGTTTTCGATTTGAAGTCACTCGTTCTCTAAGTCCTGTAGAATTATTACCGGACCCTCATTTACCTTGCGGTGTAGATGCTGGTGCATTACACGCTGGCATCTGGCGGTACAATGCTCAACTTACCCCGGATTCGGGATACAGAGATGGAGCACGCCTTTGGTGTTTGCGCAGCAACCATGGTGTGAGGTGTGTGTCTTGGTAATGTGTTGACTCTTAGGTGTGTGGTTCTGAGTAGAGCACAGTTAATTTGGTGCCCAACTGCGAATGGTCTCACCGAACCCGATTCCAATCGCCAAGGCTACGGAAACATTCCGACCCCCGCGGGATTCAAACCGAGGACTTGCTTAATGCAAGCCTGGCGCTTACCCAACTGCGCCACGCTGGTCCAGTAGAATGGGAAAAGAAAAAGAGTTGGCTCGGTAGGAACCAGTCCATTGGAAATTTACTATGGTTACAGTACGCTAGTGGGGCGGATGATGGGAGAGACTCATACATTGATAAAAAGTTAAGCTTAAAAAAATGAACTAGCAAACGTCTTACTACTAAAGAACTCAGGAATGGAAGACCTCTGCCTATGTCACTAACGATGGGGGAGAGTTGGCACTTTTAACTTCTTCTCTAAGATGTTGTGAGGGGTATGCGATGCGAGTATGACTCCGACAAAATACGTCACCGCTAGAAGTATCTCACCACTTTGAGAAATAAGTCCACACCTTCGCTGCAGGAAGGTGAATGTGAAAAGGATACAGTGACCACTTGATCGTATTTTGGAGTTGATCCCTCTTGCAGATGTACAGATTTTTCTTGACTTATCAAGGCGAAATATTGTAGTGTTCACTCCCACAGATCTGACTTTTTCCGCTCAGATTGAGCATGCTTCTCAGGTACTTCTTGCTGATATTGCTAGTTTGCTTGATTAGTCCTTAACCCTTGAAACTCCATCATTTCATGTCTCCAAGTTGTGTAGGTGAGCATCCTCTTGAGGGAAAGTTAGCCAGATTTATAGACATTGGAACATAAACCAATATCACATCTACATTGGTGTTTTATCTGACTTCCGCATCATCAGCAGCCGTTCTATTTCTTCTATCCATATTTCATTAAGATACACGAATGTACATTTTTTTGTAATTATCAATTTGAAAAGTTTTGCGTGTCAGTAATCTGTTCAACGTCAAATATTTATGGCGCGACAAATCTAAACATAGTCTCAAATTATAATAAATTTTGAAGCGGTGGAGAATTAAATGTGTTCGCCAATAAATGCCGAAAAAGAAATCTGAAACACAATAAATGTTGTGAAACGCTAAAAATATGAGAGACTTTCAACCGATGGGGAGTTACATAGACGACCACTTAAGATTTTAAATCCATTTAAATGAATTGAGTTACAAAATAGGCGACGTACATGACAATACATTACTAAGACTAATTCTGTCTTCATCTTAGAACGAAATAGGTGATTTACTTAAATCAAATGGTTCCAAATCATTTATAATTGGAAATATTTAAGGAGCTTCTATTAATTTGTAGAATACCAGTGAATCGTGCAAGGTACGCTTCGCTTTGCTAATTATACGATTTAATTAAATTAAATATAATTTAATTAAAACTTTACTTTTTCCCACTTTTTTGAAAATAAAAACTGGCCTACGATCTAAGTCTAAAAATTAGCAAACTTTTAAGCTATCATACAATTTAATTAGTTCAGAATCTTCGGAGGAGATAGCTAACAAAGATACAAAGAAAAAGACTACCTATTTGATGGTATAGATTGCACAAACGCATAGTGTATAATAAATTAATCCTTGCTGGTAGGTAAAGTTTCTCTTAATTAAGTCAGTTGTTACCTTGTGAATTCATGTTTAGCATTTTATTATTTTGCTAAGTTTCCCCAAGTAGCTATAATCTGGAGGCCGGAGCTATCTACGCTGTAAGTATGTACAAGTCAATTGCTCATACCAGCATTGCAGTGGACAAGTAAACTGTGACAAATATTTGTTACAGGGGCTTTTAGAAGATCCAACATAGTAATTTTATGGCGTCCCCATTTAAATTTTTAACTTATCTTATTGTGACATCGCTTTTGTTCACTTTGTTTTGTTTGAATCAATCGATTAAATAATAAATAATGTATCTTTACGCTGGAACTGTGCTTCCTTGTCAATGTCAGTTGTGCGCAACTAATAACCCTTCAGGTTCTTATATATACATTTAATATTTTTCTCTTATAGGATTTTGTTATCGGGTAATAGAAACTAATTGGTGATTTCTCTTTTATGTTTTTGCAAATAAAAATAAATGTATTTAATACTCTACGTATGAGCAAAAAGAAAGTTCATCAAGGGTGCTTTTGGAATCGTGAAGTCGTGTGTATTATAACACCAGAAAATTGAAGCTGTCATTTGACACTTGTTACAAAGTGAGGTTATGATCTTCTGCAAGCGTTGCAAATATTTTTGTTGCCCTTATCACGTGAAATCTTGATCACGGTTGTGATCATGTTGCAATATTAGCCACTATCTATAAAATGTCAGTGACAAGGATTAGATATACTTTTCTGGTGTTGTAATGCACATGACTTCAGAATTTCAAAGGTATATTTAATCAACTTTCTCTTTGCTCATACTGTACATTACATTACATATTTATAACATCAAAATTGCAAACCATTGGGGGGGGGGGGGGGGGGCAAGCACAAAGCGCAATAGTTTTGTCAAGGTTTTTATTTAAAAAAACGAAAAACAAAAATTAAATAATATATATCATTAAGTTAACTAATCATCGTCTAACATAATCTAAATTCTGAAGAAACAATAATGTAATTTCATGTAAGAAAACAATATCATGTTTTTTTGTAAATTCCGAAATTATAGGGGGAGAGGGGGGCAACTGCTCCCCCCCCCCTCTGCCCTATCAAATGACGTCCCTGCTTCCATTTACCTTCACTACATTTTCAGTGGCTTAACTTGAATTGAAGTGTTTAACTGCACTTCTTTATTATTTCTTATATATTTCATTGTTGAATGTTTAAAACTTGCCAACCTAGTGAGATTGCATTTGTATATATTCTGTACTCTTTGTTCCTCGTGATGTATTAAATTGCTGTCGCCCAGCTTTATTTTTATTATGTTGAATCTTAAGCCTTACTGAAAAGAGAAAAAATTACATTCATTGTTTTCCGTTTGATACCGAGAAGTAAGGTGGCCGATGAATTGGAACTTTCTAAAGGTTTTTATGTAAAGAGGTTACACTATAGGAAATTTAAATAACACCAGAATGCGAAATTAATTTAAACCTAGCAAACTCAAATTGTCCTTCATTTCGATTCAGAAATGATTCCTTTCGTTATTTCTATATTACTTTTATGATTTTTATAAATCCTCATTCGTAATCCCTAAAACGTCTTAGCGCAACCGACCAGCGTCACGCCGCGCCGTTTTGCTGAAATAAGTTGTTATTGAGACAATTTCAGGGAATTTCTAAAAAAGTTTTAATATTTTAGTAACACTTTGCAGTGAAATTTTTCTCATAAATATGCGGTCCGCTAATGGCATCACCTAATCAATCACCAACAGCTGAGTTGCACAACTAACAGTAATTTAACGCAACTTTACCTCAAAATAAGCAAGAGTGCATCTCTTAAGATAGTCGAGCTCCCTGTAGTAAAACTTGACAAACGAGCATCGTCCTGTATAAAACAACCGATCTTTACAGGGGTTGCTTATCTCATGGAGCTCTCAGTAGCGTAAGTCCACCCCTGAGCAGCAGCAAATAATTGCAAACAAGGGCCGTGCAGCTAATGGCTCGTCGTTAACCTTATCATCGCTCCTAACTCGATTGCCACCCTCTGTTTGCCCCCGAAGCACTGATTAGGCAGCAGATCGACTGATAGATCGCGTCGCTTAGGCGCTAATTGGGGCGGCCCGCCGAATTTCGAAACGGCAGCCCAATTTCTTGGTTTAATCGCCCAGAAAAGTAGGATCGGCCGACAAGGCGCAAGTTTTGGCCGCCCCGTGTTTGTGCCGTGCCGCCTAAGCCCTGCACAATGGGGGTATTTTCTACATTGATAACCAATTTGGAAATTTCGGCCCGAGACACCATGCTGTCTCGCATGGCGAAAAGGCGAGGCCGCGTTTTCGAAACGGTGCGCACTAAAGGGTGCAAATGGGCTTGCAGACGGAATGGCAATTTGTGAGAATAATGGGACGGTTCCAAAGGACCAAAGGACAGCTACTAACGAGAAGGGTTAAATAAAGCGCCTTTCCATAGACACACTGGACATCTGAAAATGTTACTTATTGCTTGGGAGCTTTTAAATAAGATTTACCAATTTAATAGTTGCATGTGTTAGCGAAGAGAATGAATAATGTAAACACGAAAGATTTGTCTATCTATGTATCCGGAACCTTCTGAAGCTAGCTGTAGAGTCCCTGTATATAGTTATATAAGAGTCGGGCAAACACAAATGTCAGCCGCCATTAGTGTTCCAAAAATAAATGATGCGTTCAAGGCCGGAGTTGTTTTCCTTAGTATGTGTCACTTTGATGAATTTAATTACTTGTCAGTTTGACATTTTTAATAAATGGTAAACTTATTGCATTTACGAAAACTACACTGGTAGGTATCTACCGTTTACCGATTGGTGGTCAGCTGATTTTGCAGTAGATAGATCGGATTGAGTAATTTACGAGCGGTTTTTTGGTGGTGTAGTAAACATATAACCTCTAAAAACTTGTCTTGTCGTCGAATCGAACAATATTACGTACGTCATTTAATTGTCATTGCCATAGCCACCCTTCAAATTTCCATTTTAGATCACTGCGCATGCGCAGTGGATCGTAGCCAATCAAAAATTGAACCGCGTTTGCCCGACTCTTATCTTACTATATACAGGGACTCTAGCTAGCTGTAGAGACCCTGTATATAAAAGAGTTGGGACATGTAGGGTGACTTGTTTTGGATCCACAAATCATGGAGTACCTGATTTTGCCGATTTTAAACTTTATGCATATTTCTTTCAACTAAAACAAATGAAATCTATCTTTGCTGCATCACATGGTCCTTGATTTGTGGATCCAATGGCTCAACTCTTAGTACATATAGGAACTCTAGCTAGCTGTAGAGTCCCTATATATAAAGAGTTGGGACATTGGATCCACAAATCAAGGATCACATGATTCAACAATAATATATTTCATTTTTTTATATTTGAAATATGTAAGACAAACAAAATGACATTTATTGACATGTCAAATCACAGAATTCATTCATTTAGAAATCTGAGGCAACGTGCAAGAAAAATAATATTTATGTGGAATTATTAAAACTTGAAAAATTTGCCGGCTAAATTTAGTTACTTTTTTAGTCCTAGTGTGTTTTCAGGTTATGGTAAAAAGTATTTCTGATGACTTAAGTGAACTGCGGTTAGAAATAAACAGGCATTGAAATCTTGTGTTATGAAAAACCTCTGCTTATAATCTTAGGTGTGGGGTAGGATGTTTAGTGGCAGCTGTAAATCTGGTATGAATACGAATGTAATGCTCAACAACTAACGTTAGAGAATTTGAGGCGACGTAATTCAACTTCTCCAGAGGAAAATTGTCTTTGTGTACCGATTAACACTGGCCTGAATAATCTGCCCTTTGATGCTTTCAACATCGATTAGTTCGTTTTCTTCTATTTCAGAATTTTCACATTTATTTAAATCTGGTTACCAAAAATTGAATAATGTTGGAATGGCACTGTATTGCAGTGTCGTTTTTCCACGTTTAATCAACCACTGATTATCCGAAAAATGTTTATTACATAAACGGTGGCAGTGGAAAGAGTCCGATAAACATATAATAGACCACGGCCAAAAAATGACATTCAGAGAATAAACGGCTTGTTGACTTAAAATCCTTAATTTTGCTGTTATTTATCCAGATACCCTTTATTTTCTCATTCCTTAGAAAAAGATGCAAATAATATCCTAGATCTGTTCGATTTTTACAATTAATCGCTGAACCACCAGTCATTGCACAATAGTTTTCAAATTAAAAATATTTGTTAAGTATTTGTCACAACTGTCACAAAATGTGATTCTAATTTGTAATGGTTGCCAAACTGTTGTCCATAGATATGCATGATCTGCATAAAATCTAAATTCAACAAAAATCAGGTACTCCATGATTTGTGGATCCAAAATGAGTCGCCTACATGTCCCAACTCTTTATATATAGGGACTCTAGCTAGCTGCGGTCACCTACACCATCTAGCGTAAGACTAGCAAACTAATTACAGTTTTCAATAACTAATGACAGTTTTCGACAAAGCAGTTCTCAGTTACAGAAGTATAAATTAATGTGAAAAGTACAATTTAACAACAACGATTGTTGTGTTACATAGCCTCTCGAATCTTGACTAATTTGAAAATTTCAAAACAAAATACATATAGTTCAATTGTAAATAGGTAAATTGTAACTCATTTTCATTTCATATGGGCACATGGTGCCCACGAGTTAAATCTAATGATATTTTACTATTAAACATAATTTAAATAGTGTAAGAAAGTGGCACAGATATATTAACTCAGAGAGGCTGCGGTTGTTGACCGCGTAGTCTAAGGTTCAATTCCCTGACAGGGCAACTCGTCAACACGCTTCTAAGCCCATAAATAACGCAGTAAACGTCTTAAAACTACTCCTCTCCCTGTACCTAGCAATTCAAGCCAATTATAATTTTATAAAAACGAATTAAACAATAGCAAAAAAAAGTTGAAAAGCCATTGGCCATTCGTTCCGAATGTGCAATCAAATTTAAAATTCTAATATTTTTCGTTAATATTTCACAGTTAGCTCACCATTGAACGGCCACGACAATTTATTGCCTCATTTATTAATGATACAACAAACGCCCAAAAGGTGTTATTTTCCCTAACTGGTGATTTATTTGCGCTGGCTCGTGCGTGTAGACGTCTAGGAATAGCCAAACTTGGCCTAAACGGAGATCACAGGACCTCCGGCAGTCTTGATTTATCGGCAAAAAACCCAATAAAATATTTTGCCCCGCTCGAGGCAATTAAATTTTTATTAGCATACTTAATCCGGGCTTTACTTGTGGCTGGACGAGTTATTTATTAGAATCTCGAATAAATGGGCGAAGTTTGACAGCCGTCTGGAACTCCAAACTGCTTTGAAAACTACTGCGACTGTGCTGGAAGCTGAATGTTTGGCTAGGATGCCAATTTTTATGGTTTCTTAGGTTTTTAGTGCTAAAATATGAAGTAAGCAAAACATAGATAAAATACTATTCAATTTATAGTGTCTCAATAGTACTTGGAATAATTTTCCAGAAAACTTTTTTATATACAAAAAACATTTTAAAATATCATCAAATTCGAAAGTCAGTGTCTTTTTCACCGAGGAGGGCAAATGCATATTTGTGTTAGCTACCCCAAAAGAATAATATACAACAACTTATTCTACCTAATGTCTAGATACCAATAACAAACTGTTGTTGTTACATAGTTCGGAATTTTAAATTCTTAAATAAACTACGCTACATCCTTATAATTAATCCAAACAAATATTTTTTAAATAATGTTTGCAATAAGTTGAGCACCCAATGCATCTCCAAGTGTTTCTAAAAGAATGATCTCACAAATGATTTTTCAAAGCGCTTTTATTTCCAAGTCCAACTTTATTTTAATGGCACTTTTTGATATAAATTGAAATAAACTAAGCCATAAAATGTAGATACTCGGCTTTAAAATATAACTTTTCAGTGAGGATTAAATAATTTTGCTTGAAATTTAACAAAAAAATATGTTAATTGATTATTGTTACTCTAAATATTCGTATTTTTAACACATTATAGAACAACATTGAACACTAAACACTAAACAGGTAAGAAAAAGTAATTCCCTAAACTTGGGTTTAATCAAAGAGCAATTATATGCTCTTTGGTTTAATTTAAAATGAAAATGTGCCTTGTTGATTGATTATTGTTGTTCTAAAACAATATATTTTTTTATTTTTTGAGAACCATAAAAGAAAACAGGCATTCTATTTCGGGACAACGAAATTGAACACTAAGCACCCATCTGAACGACTGTAAGCAAAAGCAATTTTCTAACGGAGGAATATTTCCCTTGCTTTAAATTTTGACAAACACTATTCCGTGTTACTTGCTTATTGATTCTCTAAAACAAAATTGTTTTGGCACAAAATAGAACAAAGTTGAACACTAAACACGTATCTGAAAATCTGTCAGCAGAAGCAATTTCCTAACCCACTTACCTTAAATTTGAAGAAAAATTATGTATTATAAATTGAGTATTGTTATTTTGAAGCAATAGCTTATGTATTTATAAGCAGAAAATAAAACAAACTTGAACACTAAAAATGCATTTGAACTGCCAGCAGAAGCAATTTTATAACCGAGCTATTTAATTTGCTTTCAATTTGGATAGAAACTATTTCAGGTTATTTGATTATCGATTTTCTAAAGCGATACATTTTTTGGGACAAAGTAGGACAAATTTG
>CALNHX010009453.1:0-49747 GCA_940337035.1 Agriotes lineatus
GCTGTGGTTTGTGCAATGAAGAAAGTACTCTGATTTCGTGTCGAGTTCAATGAAATGTGTAAAAATTTGACATTATTGTCCCTTCATAAAATTGCATGCTATATTCATGTAAGTAAAATTTTTAGAGTCTGTAATGAGGAAGTTTGATAATATTTTAATAGATACGTAACCAACTTAACCTAACTGAATTTTGTTTTGCGTTTGTTTTTAGATATTACATTTAATAAATCCGGATTCTTTCTTGTTATATTAATGGCCGTGAAACATGAATTATTTAGTTGACCATAATTTGCGTAATGCAATGACCAGCATGTTACATGAAACCTTAACAAAAGTCAACGAAAGTAAAGCAGTTGCAAATCTATATATCGGCAAGAGATCATGCAAGATACTATGGAAAACGCGGCTTATCACCAAATAAATATAAAACAGGAGGAAGTTGACGTAAAAGAGGATTTTCCTGATACGACTGCAACAACGGAAAACACTCTTAGATCAGTTAGTTTGCAACGTCTGTAAATATGAAGCAGAAGGTGAGAGTAATTTCTTAGAACATATGATGGCTCATACGGAAGAATTTTACACAAGTTCCATTTGTGAATATAAACTGCGGAGAAATGTGAGTCAGTTAAGGATTTGACAACCCATACAGTTGAAGAACCGTATTCATGTTCTATTTCTGAGTATAAAGCTGGACAAAAAGATCATTTAGTGGACCATACGAAAACCCATATACAAAAAAAAAAATTATTTATGTGCTATTTGCCAATATAAAGCAGCAAAAAAAGTAATTTAGTTCTACATATGAAAAAACATACAGGGGAAAAACTTTATAGATGTTCTATTTGTGAGTATAAAGCAGCTGTAAGTGGTAGTTTAGTTAGACATATGGAAACGCATACAGGAGAGAAACCTCATTCATGTTCTGTTTGTGGGTATAAAGCAGCACAAAAAGGTGCAGTTAGTTGACCATATGAAAACGCATACAGATGAGAAACCTTACTCATGTGCTACTTGCGAGTATAAAGCAGCCCGCAGAAGAAATTTACTTAGTCATATGAAAACGCATACAGGAGAGAAACCTTATTCATGTGGTATTTGCGAATATAGAGCATCACAAAGATCTAATTTAGTGAATCATATGAACACCCATACACAAGAAAGACCTTATTCTTGTGCAATTTGCGAGTATAAAGCAGCCCGGAAAAGTACTTTAGTTTATCATATGAAAGTGCATACTGGTGAGAAACCTTATTTATGTGGTATTTGTGAATATAGAACAGCACAAAAATCTCATTTAGTGTATCATATGAACACCCATACACAAGAAGGACCTTATTCTTGTGCAATTTGCGAGTATAAAGCAGCCCAGAAAAGTACTTTAGTTTATCATATGAAAACGCATACAGGAGAGAAACCTTATTCATGTGGTATTTGCGAATATAAAGCAGCCCGAAAAGTTATTTAGTTTATCATATGAAAGTGCATACTGGTGAGAAACCTTATTTATGTGGAATTTGTGAATATAGAACAGCACAAAAATCTCATTTAGTGTATCATATGAACACCCATACACAAGAAAGACGTTATTCTTGTTCAATTTGCAATTATAAAGCAGCCCAGAAAAGTAATTTAGTTAGTCATATGAAAACGCACATACAGGTGAGCAACCTTATTCATGTGGTATTTGCGAGTATAAAGGAACCTTAAAAAGTAATTTAGTTAAACATATGAAAACGCATACAGGAGAGAAACCTTATTTATGTGGTACTTTGTGAATATAGAACAGCACAAAAATCTCATTTAGTGTATCATATGAACACCCATACACAAGAAAGACCTTATTCTTGTTCAATTTGCAATTATAAAGCAGCCCAGAAAAGTAATTTAGTTAGTCATATGAAAACGCATACAGGTGAGCAACCTTATTCATGTGGTATTTGCGAATATAGAGCAGCACAAAAAGCTCATTTAGTGAAACATATGAAGACCCATACATAAGAAAGAAAGTATAAAGCAGCCAGAAAAGTAATTTAGTTAGTCATATGAAAGCGCACACAGGTGAAAAACCTTATTCATGTGGAAGGTGTGAGTATAAAATAGAACAAAAAGTTAATTTAGTTAATCATATGGAAATGCATACAGGGCAATAATCTTATTCATGTGGTGTTTGCGAATATAAAGTAGTCCTAAGAAGTAGTTTAGTTAGTCATATGAAAACGCATACAGATGAGAAACCTTACTCATGTGCGATTTGCAAGTATAAAGCAGCCGTTAGAAGTAGTTTAGTTATTCCATATGAAGGCGCATACAGGGGAGAAACTTTATAGATGTTCTATTTGTGAGTTTAAAACAACCCTAAAATGTAGTTTAGTAGACATATGAAAACGCATACAGGAGAGAAACCTTATTCATGTGTTCCGTTTGTGAGTATAAAGCAGTCCGCCGAAGTAGTTAAACAAATGAAAACACATGCCGGGGAGAAAGTTTATTCAGATGGTATTTGCAAATATAGAGCAGCATAAAAAGCTCATTTAGTGGATCATATGAAGACCCATACTCAAGAAAGATTGTATTCTTCAGCCGTTTGCGAGTATAAAGCAACTCTGAGAAGTTGTTCAGTTGGACATGAAAACGCATACAAGGAAGAAACCTTATTCATATTTTATTAACGATTATAGAACAGCACAAGAAGGTGTTTTAGTTAGCCACATGAAGATGCATACAAAAGAAAAACCTTAATCATGTTCTGTTTGTGAGTATAAACCAAACAGAAAAAGTACTTCAGTGAATCAGGAAACAACGTCTTTTAGAAGAAGATCATGATGTGGATGAAAGAGAGTTACATCTGATCCTATTATTATTAGCATAACATTCCTATAGGAATATAGCTGTTTCCTTGAAACTGATCCTATTTAAAAAACAAAATTGACCTGACTGAATAGCGTAATTACATTTGCAACATAAGTTTTTGGGTGATACAGGTTTTTTCTGCAAGTGCCACTTTAAGCCAAATATCTGCTCTCGTCTTGCTCGATGCTCAGTTGCGTCATGAATCACGACATTCGTTTGCTGCTCACTATACGGATATGTAGGTATTGTTCTTCGAGGGTGATGGCATCGTTTGGTTAAAAAGTTTTAGGTTTCTTTATAGTTCTTTGGATATGCTCAAGACTTTTCTTTTTACTTTACCAAGATGTTTGCCGTCCAGGAAAGCCAATGCGAACCATAATTATTCTTTTCTGGATGCTGGCGGCCCATTTCCGCTCCATGCTAGAGGCTGTTCTGCAAGAAATTCTCCGTTGATGGTCATCCTACATCCTAATCCAACAAAGAAAGCAAGTCCGGGTTTTACTTCCAGCCCAAAGTTTATTTGAAGCTGAAGTAGTTGATTGAGGGTAACCAATTTTCACGGGATTTCTGTCTAGCGTCAATAGTTAATATTTTATGCTTTTTCAATTTTGTGCAAGTTGTAAATGCGCATAGAAATTAGTCTTTAGATCATACGCAGCATTACAAATTACACTGTAAGCTTGTGTTTATTCAAAGCACACGTTAATACTGGTGTCAATGCGCATAGAAATTAGCATTTAGTCCGTAGCAATTTAAAACTAAATGTTACGTTTTATTATTGACGGCGTATAGCATTTGTATATGATCATCTTGTATTTCGTTTCTTTATATGTATGTCCAACTTCACATAGAGTACACAGCGTTTATGTAAGCAATTTGGCTTTTTATTTCTAGCGGAGTTTAAGTGCATATTTTCTAAATTATAGGTGGAAACAAAGCAGGCTCAGAGTAAGCTGTATGGACAGCCCATAGCCACACTAAGGTAAGAACAGGTCTTGTGCATTCATGACTGAGTTAACTAGCAAACAATGGGCAATTAAATTTAAAGTAACGTACCATTACAAAACTTCTCGTGTAATGTTTTGCAAATCGATCATCCATGTCTGTATTTAAAAAACCATCTCAATCAACACAATAAAAAATGAAAAATTCTATGTTTTATCCTGAATTTAAGAGAATTCTTTTCGGATGCTAAATGCTTTGTTGTTATACAGTGGCAGAGATATGTATAATCTTGCTTCCTTGTAACAATGTTGTACTCTAATGAACTTATCAAAGAATAGGTATGCACAACCTTTTCCTAATTAAATATTACAACAAATAGTTATTGTTTAAATACGCCTCTTTGAGATAGTTTAGTTTGTATTTCAAAACTTGAAAGGTTTCACCGTACTTTATTAATTATTATTGGACCAGGAATAAACTTATCTATTATACTTTTTTAAACCTGTTCAATAACATGTTTTTAAACACAACAGACAAAAATATTTTGAAAATGGTGACTTTCAGCTAATTCAAATAATAAGAACTTTTAGCTACATTATTAATGACGGATACCCATTTTAGATAAATTCATAGGCATACGACATGTTTTAAAAAGGGCAGTATTACCAATATCTCCATCGCTGTATAAAAATAAATTATTAATTTTATAATAAACTGCATATGTACCCTTATTTAGAAAAACAATGTTTTAAGTATGAGCTAAATTGTACAATTGGTTTCAAAGATATTAACAGAAAACTTTGTCAAAAATTTACTTTAATACCTTATTTTTTATTATTAACTTTTGAACTAATATAGATTGGGTAAATCGTAATATTATGGTCTCAGAAATCTCCTGTTGACCTGCGTGGCATTGTTTATGAGACACCTTGTAATGTGGCAGATATCTGTGATTTTTCATAAGGGATTCATTTTTCGGTCTATAGTTCTCTTTTTGGTATGAAATGAAAGGTATTGATGCCCGCGCTAACAGAAAATGCCGGGTGACATCAATCACCTGTTGAGCATTTTCATATATTCAATATGGGTACCAAGATGGTATGAGAATTTGTGAAATTCTTATATGGTCTTGTTTGGTATCAAATTATATGCTTTCAGGGATGCTGAATCCAAATATGTCCTTTAAAGATGGTGTCAAAGTTTTATAGAATGAAAAATTTATATAATTAATTTGCAAAAATGGACGTCGTTTGGGAAGTGGTAAGTATTGGAGTAAAAAACGGCACTAAACATCCTGTTTCTGAGAAACTGAGCCTTTTAGGACGTGTATATGAAATAAATGTCTCGCTTCAAAATGTTATCACAAATCAATATCCGAAGTTTGTAATATAAATTAAATAACACCCTGTACAATTTTCTATACCATTTAACATTTAGGAAAAGAATAAACCGTTAACCGCCCAATCTAATCTATATTGCTAAAAAAAATTAATGTTTATAGTAATAAATGCATAGGTATACACCTTTTAATCATAATACAGCCGCGGAGAAAAAAAAACGCCACACTTTTTTTACCTAATTCTCTAGACCTTGTCCATTAACAAAACAAACAAACAAACAAAATGCGAAAAAAATTGCTGACACTGACAATTCTAATTAATAAATGTCATCAAAAGTCATTATTCAATTCAGAAAAATGGAAAATACTGATAAAACTCGAATAATTGCTCATTGTGACACATTTTGACAATTAGGTCATAAAAGTGTACCGGTTTTTTCGGCCGCGACTGTAAATATTACTTTAAAATAAACTGTATAGTGATTTAAAAAGTATAACTTGAAACTTGCTAACCTAAATAGTATTATTATGTATAAGGTTTAGGAAATGCATAATTATTTGAGTGTTTTTCCTATTGATCATAATTAGTTGTTCTTTATATGTCTGGTGCAACACGATCATGGTACACCTGTCTTTTTTCTTTATTTTTGAAGATAATTTTTTTAAACTTAAAATACATAGTATGTACTAAATAAACTTCAGTTTTTGACGTATAAGTAAATTTGTTTCTTCTTTCCGTTTCAGCGGAAGTGATACCAACTTTGGAGTTTCAAATGGAATACCCTATATATTTTTGGGTTTTACATAATTTCTGAACCTAATGGTACCACATAAATGATATTTCAAGTGTCAAACTCTTTTAATTCAAGTGTGCCATGACTGTTCCGATTTATTCCAATCGACCCATGCAATGTTAGAAAAAACGCAATCACGTCGAAAATACTAAATTACGTGATTTAGACCAAAGAAAGTTTTTGGAACAAGCTAATTTTGTTTCAAGTGGAACCATATTGGAACCAAAGTACCCTCCAATACAACCACCGCTAAGGAATATTCTGGTATGCTAACTTTGCAGGTGAGACAAATACAGCCGAATTGCAGATCATCAAAGATTTTAATATTTAAATGTGTTTCAATTAAATTGTACTACGTAATTAAGGTGGATTTGAAGAAATGAAGCATTTAAGTAGCCATTGTTTTCATGGTATCTTTTAAAATTGGTTATAGTTATTGATATTTTGGCCAAAATGTCGCAAATTTATGCAAAAGATTTAAAATGTCAAAAGAATGTAATTGATGTTTGCAACCTTTGCGCCGAACCGTATCCTGGTCGACATTGCTGTGCTAGAAATTATTTTCATCGGTTGAAAATCCAATTCCTAAAATATAATGTACCCCCCCTCCCAGAAAAGCGCCCTTCGGTACTTTCCAAGAATACTTCGACACTCAGCAGCACTCCGTTTCGCTAGTACAATGAAATGTTATGAACCAGTTATTTATCATAAAAATTGTCAATACGCACTTCACTCCTCTTCACAGATTTATTAATTATTTCATTCCAATTAAATTTTAACAAAAACAAAAAGTCAATTCATGAAATTAACTTAAATACTAAAAATTGGCAAATCTAATTAATTCAACTTTATATGTGTTGTGTGCGATTCTTAAGAAACCGTTATGACAAAAAGACCTTTGAACAAGTTTAATTAAATTATTTTTTGTAATCATCATCAGTGGATTTGGCCAATACTATACAGGCAGACCTTGCCGTTCGCGGATTTACGTTTCGCTGATTTGATTTTACGCGGGGCACTTACGTGCTCCCTTTTCTTTGCCGTTCGCGATTGCTTTGTCGTTCACGAGCGTTCGCGAATGAATTGCCACGTTAACTGTTTCAACTTTCACACACTAAAGTAAATAAATCAGACGTATGCGGATTATGTCGTGAACACCTAAATAACATTATTTTTCCTGAAATCGTCAAGAAAGCGGGCCATGTCAACACTTAGGTTGATCTTGAAAGTGACACTTTGCAAGACTAGTCGCTTTTACTTTACATCACCCAGGTGACTGGTCACCTTCACTATGCACCTTGCTTCTATTTTTAAATTTTTAAAGATGTCGGTGAGAAAATAAAATCTTCCAGTTTCCTTTAAGACTCTTTTTATTTGCAGCAAGTTCTGTAAGGCCTAGCACATGCAATATAAAATAGTTTTGGTAGTGTTGTTCTTTGTTAAGACGCACTAGGTGTTACAAAGCGAGATTTCAGAAAATGTAATACATTACACAGCATGAAAGTGTCTATGCTTGACTCGGAGGCCTCTTCATCTGCAAAGTATCACTTTCATACCTTGTAATGCAATATACTATATCACGAACTTGTAAACACACTTATCGACCCTATTCCTTTGAATCTCGTATTACCAAATTGGACCAGAAATAATGGTAAAATTATAACTTGAATAAACAAATAGACATTCGAGCTCTAGATTCAAGTGGCAGACTTATGTTGCGTATGGAATTTTAGTTCAAGCTTTACTGTACTGTACATAGTATAAATAAATCCAGTTAATAGAACCTAACCCCGTTTTTATCATCTTTGTGTTTACTTGCGCATCGCGGTTTTGCGCTTCGCGGCATTCTTCTGGAACGGAACCCCCAACGAACGGCAAGGTCTGTCTGTATTTACATGTGATTATTATTAAGGAAAATAACAACAACCGGACGTATACGGATATTTTCAGGGCTGGCAACTATTGTTTGGCTCATGGCACGTGGGTTACGCCCATAGCACGTGGGTCACACGTGGGAACTCTAGAATAGGTTAACGGCCATTTTTTAATTGATGTCGGTATATCGAGACTTTGATTTTTATTAAGTACTAGCGGACCCGACAGACGTTGTCCTGCCCGCTGCTTGCCTATTAGCG
Organism: Agriotes lineatus; assembly: GCA_940337035.1. Classification (NCBI taxonomy): domain Eukaryota; kingdom Metazoa; phylum Arthropoda; class Insecta; order Coleoptera; family Elateridae; genus Agriotes; species Agriotes lineatus. Next base: position 8,067 of record CALNHX010009453.1, read on the forward strand.
GACCCGTCAGACGTCCCTGCCCGGTGCCCTGCTATTAGCGGACCGACAGACGTTGTTTTGCCCGCTGCCTGCTATTAGCGGACCCGACAGACGTCCTGCCCGGTGCCTGCTATTAGCGGACCCGACAGACGTCCTGCCCTCTGCCTGCTATTAGCGGGTTTCAGCAAACGTTTTTTCGACTTTCGATTTTTTTTTATTTAAAACATATTGGGGTGGTGGGGAGTGAAATTTTGGGGTTATATGTTCTGATATGCGAGAAATCTTTAATAAATTAAAACAAAGAAATTCGTCAAAAATTTTTAAAAAATCCTAGAACCCGATTGCAGCGCTACCCTACCGAGTCCAATTGTGAATCTAAACCATCCAGGGACCCACTCAAATACACACAAAAAATTTCATCAAAATCGGTCAAGCCGTTTAGGAGGAGTTCAGTGACATACACACGTACAGAAGATATTATATATAAAGATATGTTGGTTTAGCGAGGTTTTAGTGTTGCATGAAAAAGATCAAAAATTGCCATATCTTTGGATTTTTGCCTTCGACCATACCTCAAAAGTTAGTTGCCTTCATTTTCGGATGACCTATCATATGAAAAAGATCCAGACTTCAGGAAGGTTCTGGCGACCGGAATCATGTACACATACGAACATACGTACACCGCACAGCACGTTTAGGCACCCCCCAATACCAGGAAGGATGTAGTGGGCTGGGTCTTCACCAAAAGATCCGCACAGCCAGAGGTGGAGATTTGGTATAGTCATAGTAGGTTCATTCGTCGATTGACACGAAATTTTAGAGATATTTGACTCAGAGTGGTTTTCGATATGAGGGAATTTCAGTACTTCGTGTGGAAGTAAAAAGCCCAATAATGATCCCAAATCGAAATAAAATGATTTTTAAATTTTCTCTGAATTCTAATTTGTGATCTTATTCATCGCACATTGAAATAAAACATATGTATATATTCCATATTAATGGTAGTATTGAATAGTAACTTGGTACAGTTGCGGTCAAAAAAAGTGGAACAGTTCTGCATTATAATTATTGTTAAGGCATTTTTACGCAAAAATGTATCGTTGGCAAATTAATGACATTTCAAGAATCACGACTATTGTACTCTATTCGCGTTTTATTTAGAGTAGGGTTGGCCATGATTTTTGGCTTGCAAGGTTGGCAATTTTTTTAAATTTTTGTTGAACAGCTTGTTATAACCTCAAAAAATCTGTCGTGATTCACGCACACAACTTCCTTTTACAGTGATCTATAATTAATAATAAAATAAAGTTAATCAAATAAAATAAAATCACAAATTCTACAGCAACCGTACAAAATAGAGCGCTAGTTGAAGAGAAATTTCTTTAATAATTTTAAACTGAATTCAAAAATGTAATAATATACCGGGTGTTCTATTTAAAATAGGAGTTAATAAAAAACAAGAGAAACCCATTTTAGAGGTATCCAACTGGAAAATCACCTATCTCACATCAATAAACATTAAAAATGTAATAAAAATGTAAACGTTGAAAAAAATCGTTAAAGGCGTTTTTGAAAAAATCCAAAACACAAACTTAAAAATCACAAGAGTAAACACCATACTTCCGGTTTTGCGATTTTCTTCAAAAGCTTGCGTCTCTCTTTTCTAATTCCCGAGCGGAAGACGAGGAATTTGTCGTGTTTGTGTTTGTCGAGGAACGCTGCCAAAAAAACAACAAATTTTGAGCAAAACAATTTCCGACCAAAATCATGACCCCGAAATACATTTGTGGAATATTTTTCAAATATCGATTCATTTTGTATAGGTATGCAATGAATAGACATTTATACTGATGCACAATTTTAAATGGCGTTTTTGAAATTCCTCACCTTGATTAAAACAACATATTTGGTGGTTGTCATGGGATACCTCTACCAGTGGTAAGAAAAATGATAAAATCCCAAAGGAAAATTTGATTTTAGGCCACTTTTAAAAATACGTGATTGGTTAAATTTTAAAAAATCATAGCATTTGATTGAATAATAGAAAATGCAAGAAAGAGTCATCTACAATCATGGCCAAAAAAAAGGGACACTTTTTTTGACCTAATTCTCAAAATCCAAAAACAATGTCTGACACTGACAATGCTAATTAATAAATATAATCAAAATTCGTTATTGAGATTTAAACTGACTTTTGATGACGATTAGTAATTGCTTATGGATATTCGGTTGTGGGACATCCTGTATAGTATAGTAGCTCTTTTGAATTACTGAATTCCATTTGATCTAAGATGGAAGAGTTTTTACCCTGTGGTTTATGCATATATTTAGTACTATTAAATATATGGATTTATGCAATTAACTCGGGTTTCGTTTCGTTCACTGGATTTGTGTAAAAATTTGACATTCTTGTCATTTCATAAAATTGCATAATATTTCATGTAAGTAAAAATTTTAGATTCGGTAGTGAGGAAGTTTGATAATATTTTTAATAGATACGTAACCAACTTAACCTAACTGAATTTTCTTTTGCATTTTGTTTTCAGGTAATACATTTAATAAAACCGGATTCTTTCTTGTTATATTAATGGCCATGAAACATGAATTATTTAGTTGACCATAATTTGCCCAATGCAATGACCAACGTGTTACATGAAACACTAACAAAGGTTAACGAAAGTAAAGCAGTTGCAAATCTACATGTTCGGCAAGAGATCATGCGAGATACTATGGAAAACGCGGCTTGTCACGAATTGAATATAAAACAGGAGGAAATTGACGTAAAAGAACAATTACCTGATAGTTGTGCAACAACCGAAAGCATCCTAGATAAGTTAGTTACCAACGTCTGTAAATATGAAGCAGAAGGTGAGAGTAATTTCTTGGAACATAAAATGGCTCATACGGAAGAATTTTACACAAGTTCCATTTGTGAATATAAAACTGCAGTGAAATGTGAGTTAGTTAAGGATTTGACAACCCATACAGTTGAAGAACCATATTCATGTTCTATTTCTGAGTATAAAGCAGGAGAAAAAGATCATTTAGTGGACGATACGAAAACCCATATACAAGAAAAAACTAATTTATGTTCTATTTGTGGGTATAAAGCAGTAAAAAAAAGTCATTTACTTATACATATGAGAACACATACAGGAGAGAAACCTTATTCATGTTATATTTGCAAGTATAAAGCAGCTCGCAGAAGTAGTTTGGTTGTTCATATGAAGACGCATACAAGGGAGAAACGTTATAGATGTTCTATTTGCGATTATAAAACAGGCCTAAGAAGTAGTTTAGTTAGACATGTAAAAATGCATACAGGAGAGAAACCTCATTCATGTTCTGTTTGCGAGTATAAAACAGCAAAAAAAAGTCATTTAGTTACACATATGAGAACACATACAGGAGAGAAACCTTATTCGTGTTCTATTTGCGAGTGTAAAGCAGCCCGCAGAAGTAGTTTAGTTATTCATATGAAGACACATACAGGGGAGAAACTTTATAAATGTTCTATTTGTGAGTATAAAACAGCCCTAAGAAGTAGTTTAGTTAGACATATGAAAACTCATACAGGAGAGAAACCTCATTCATGTCCTGTTTGTGATTATAAAACAGTACAAAAAGGGAATTTAGTTAGTCATATGAAAACGCATACAGATGAGAAACCTTACTCATGTGCTATTTGCGAGTATAAAGCACCCCTCAGAAGTCGTTTAGTTAAACATATGAAAATGCATACAGGGGAGAAACCTTATTCATGTGGTATTTGCGAATATAGAGCAGCACAAAATGTTCATTTGGTGAATCATATGAAGACGCATACACAAGAAAGACCTTATTCTTGTTCAATTTGCGATTATAAAGCAGCCCAGAAAAGTAATTTAGTTAGTCATATGAAAGCGCATACAGGTGAAAAACCTTATCCATGTGGTATTTGCCAGTATAAAGCAGCCCGCAGAAGTCATTTACTTAAACATATGAAAATGCATACAGGGGAGTAATCTTATGGTGGTATTTGCGAATATAAAGTAGCCCTTCGAAGTAATTTAGTTAATCATATGAAAACGCATACAGGGGAGATTCATTTTGTATTGTGAATATAAACCAGCACAAAAAGGTGATTTAGTGGACCGTATGGAAACCCATACACAAAAAAAAGTTTATTTTTGAGCCATTGGCGATTATTAGGTAGCTCTGAGCAGTAGTTCAGTTGGACATGAAAACGCCATATATTAAATAACTACTATATTGCTAGCGGCTATGAGTGGGGAGGTCACAAAGTAAGTGAGACAGACAACGAACTCTTCCATGTATTGTAATGGTATTTAGCCCTCCACTCAGCTCTGGTGGCAATGCAGACTAATTAAAGATTAAATCACAAAAGCACAGAGTTGGGATGATTCGCACAACTGTAAATTCACATAATTTGTCAGTTTGAAATTACATTGGAAAATTTAGCCATTAACATTCGAATTATTTGAATAAGCTAGAAGGGAAAGAAACTCAATTTTCAAAGGTTTGGAGTCAGTAATGTAAATTTAGCAAAATATAAAAGGTTTGGGCAAAATAGAAGCCGAACCCATATTAAGTAAAACTGGCACAGAAAGATTCAAAATATGTAAAGTCAAATGATGCGTAGAAATTAAAGTAAATTAGAAAAGATTAAGGAAAGAAATGTGCCATAGAGCACAAAGCCAGGCAATTTAAATGCAGCATTAAGATGGAATATTTGAGGAAAAGGAAACAGGTTCAGAATAAATAGGAAATTCAAGCAGGCGGCTGTAAAACAACTGGTGAACTAATAAATAATCAGTGTAGTGGCGGATTGAACAGAGAAGTGAATTTACAATAAACTAATAGTCCAGAGAAATTAGACAAAATAAAAGCAAAACTTCGGAAAAATTCCCGGAAAGCTGGATTTTGGTATGAGCCTTAATATTGTGGTTCTAAACAAAATGTCAAAAGTCCTCATCGATCCGAGTGCCGCTAAAAATTTTAAGGGGGGGCAAAGGTCACCAAAACGGTATTTCGTGAATATCTCGTTAACTGTCACTTTTACAGAAAAAATATAGATTATCAAATTTGTAGCTTATGAAATTTCTAAAAATAAAGAAATCATGACTTTTATTCGTAAAAGAGATAATTCGATTTACAGAGTTGAAACGTGCACTCTTTTCCACACCACCTTCAAGGTAGAGTACAAGGTGCGATTTTTTTCATGTGGTGTTCCCAGTATGCATATTCCACGGTTTTTTGTTTGAAAAATGTTTATTTAAAAAGATATATGAACTTGTTCATTAATCAATTTTGGATTCAAAACAGGAGTTATTAATATTCATCTTTAGACTCTATTGCAATCGGTATGCTTTCCTCTTCATCATCTTCTTCTTCTTCTACTTGTTCTTCCGCTGTTCTCTATTTCCATAGATTCAGTCAGAAAACGTGATGGATCTACATCTTCAGTGGAGTCGCAAGTATCGACGTCATTTATATCGGGTGTTACATTTAAGCAAGACTGGCCAGATAAAGTATTTTTTTTCGGATTTTGTTCATAACGTTGTTTATAGTGACGCTCTCCAAAGCACCCTACATTTATCAGTCTACCCAATCCTCTACCTTAAAATAATTCCAGGTTTCTTAAAATTTCTTAAATAATTTGTTATAAACGTTTGAAGAAAAAATACTATATGTTATTCGGAACAAAAGTATCTTTCTGTGGCTCGGCTGTAATTATCTGCCTCGCAAGCTTGGCAGATAAACAGCGCAGCCACGGCAAATAAAGTATAATTTTTGCTCCTAATAACATAATATACTATTATGCTCCTACACAAATAGCAAGCAGGTGTCCCTTGAGGTTTTGACAACGGAGGGGAACTTTTCGGAGCACATTAATTCTCTATCTAGACTACAGTGTACTATATATGTGTTTCTTTTTATTTTTATGGGCTCTGAAACAAGAAAATTCTGGAATATTTGAAGTCGCAACTCCAATGAGATATACATGCCATTCAGGAGTGAATCTATTCGTTACAACTCTGTAAATCGAATTATCTCCAAAACGGTTACTTTTACGAATAAAAGTCATGATATCTTTATTTTTAGAAATTTCATAAGCTACAAATTTGATAACCAATATTTTTTTTGTAAAAGCGACCTTTAACGAGATATTCACGAAATACCGTTTTTGGTGACCTTTGCCCCCCCTTCAAATTTTTAGCGGCACTCGGATCGATGAGGACTTTTGACATTTTGTTTAGAACCATAATATCAAGACTCATTCCAAAATCTAGCTTTCCGGGAATTTTTCCGAAGAGCAATGTCTAATTTCTCTGGACTATATTAGTGGCGCTAGAACATAGTAGAAAGTCGAAAATTCAAAGAACAGTATTATAGAATTAAAACATTGTAAATAATTATCGTAGTGGGTTAGATTTAGTTTTAAATGTAATGTAATTGAACTTGGTTCATTTCCTATTCAAATATGTAAGACAGTGTTTTTGTTATTAAGAACCAGCATTATTAGACAATTGAATAAAAATGATACCTGACAGCTTGAATTTTGCTCCAACTTTAATAAAAGAAATTTTACATTTACAGTTAACCTACATAAAAATAAATTACTCCATTGTGTTCAGCACAATTTAATGCATATGTGGAAGTGTGGGTAGCGTTTTTACCGGAAATTAAATTTATACCGAGTTGGTGGCTTTCGATCTTGGAGCCGTCATCGAAGGAGGTCTACGATTCTCCGATAGCAGCAAACGAGAGGGCTACAGCAGTGAGAGGACGTTGTAGAGCACCAAGCGGACCAGCGACAGCAACTACATCAGCGTTCCAGCATCCCTGGGGGTCTGCATCAACGACAGGCAACGCAGAGGGGTCCTTTAGCGGTTACCGTTCCTGAAAGCATTGTGAGGTTAGTGTACGAAAAATTTAACCGCTCCAAAGGCTTGAAAGTGCGATCATACCTGAAGTACAAACCAAGGAACTGGAATCCGATTTATTTTGATGTCCATGAATAACCAGTAATCTAGGATTTGTAATTAAAATTGCCAGTTGGAGGTTAAAATAAACAAAATCGCAGAGGCGTCCTTTTTAAGCAAGCCAATAGACGTATTAGCCTGAAAACAAAGGAACTTACTGACGCCGTCCAAAGGCGGTTTAATTCAAAAACTTACCGAGTAATTTGCTCATTGAATCCTTGTTTTAAAATTAATTACACGCACGAACTTTTGACGTATTTCGAATCTGTTTATGTCAGTCAGTTTAACAGGTCGAGCGCTTGCGCTTTGAAGTTTAATTTCAGTTGTACACAGTGGCGTGCCAGTAATATTTTAACTTTGAATTTAACAAACTAGGAACCCAAGCCTAAATGAGAAACGAGTCTTCATGCAACATTTGAGCTAGAAAAATAAATATTATACCGATGAGCGAATCATAAATTGAGGGCAAACTACTATTTAAAATCTTAAATATCAATCGAACCTACAAATTAAATAGTCAATCGGTTAGAATTTGATGTCGTAAATTTCAAAATCAAAGTAATTAAGGTGTGTGGTGGATTGTATGTATTTATTATTCTTTTTACAAATAGTACAAAGCAAAGCATACAATACATTGCAGTATTTGGTGAGCTGTGCGCAAGCGCGTCGGCGTCCGCACGGTGGGGAAGTGGTCAAGTTTAAAATTCGCTTCTAAAGGCGGAGTTCGAATTCTCAGGCATGCGCACTAGACGCGTTATACTCTAAGTGAGACTATGTCGTAATGTTATCGGCCGTTCCCAGGCCCTACTAGCAATATAGTAAGTAATACATATATGGTAAACGCATACAAGGAAGAAATCTTATTCATGTACTATAACGGGTATAGAGCAGCACAACAAGGTTTTTTAGTTAGCCATATGAAGATGCATACAGAAGAAAAACCTCATTCAATTTTTGTTTGTGAGTATAAAATTTTGAAAAAATACTTCAGTGAATTAGAAATCAACATATATATACCTAAGAACTGTTTTGTTCTCTTTAACAATACTATATGCATAGTCAGTCTACTATTTTTGTTACACCCTATATAATCGTACGCGGAAATATTCGTGTTATATGTGGAACCAGCTTTAACATAAAATCATATCTAATTTATAATTTATGCAACAAAGACCATAAATCACACATTTTGTGCTGTGTATTCCTTGTAGACATTTATGTAGAATTAGCAGTACATTATATTAGAAGTTGGTAAAATGAGTCATTATATGCTAGTGAGGTGTTTCACATGGTGCGTGCAAGCGCAAATGTGGTAATTTTCACGAGTGTGTAATAACATTTCACATACGCACGATATATATATCACATTTTACACCTTACAGTAACAGCTTTTGTACAAAAAAGTTTGAAAACAGTACAAACTGAATTGAATGGAGATTCGGTCAAATAAGTCAAGCATAAATAATAGTTGTTTATGATAACAGTGTATAAATACAATGCACATGTTAGTCACTGAAACTGATTACATAAAATACTTCAAAAGCCGCTGCTGTAAGATAAAATTCATTTTTATTGTAAATGTTTATGTAATATATTATATTAATATAAAATTTGAACCTTTGATGTAAAACTTCTAGTACAGCATATTTTTTATTATGTGGCATCACCATGTCGCCTAGCGAAGTTTTACAAAATTTATTTACAGTGTACCTTGTAAGATAATTGCTGAAAAGCGCCGTGGAGCGTCATAGGAAAGTTATTGTGTTATGTGGATTGGTCTATGAGGGGTCTACCTGGACGAATATGTGCGCACGTTTTCTAAAGACGCCACGGCGATTATAAAGCTCGTGATGGTTTTCTGCTTCAAAACTCTGGACGTAGGGCTCAATGAAGGACTTCCTTATACAATGCACATAAAATTTCAGCTGGCCGATGCCTCAAACTATTCGAAAACTACCCAAAAAGTGACCTTGATGTCGAACGCACTTGACCAATTCTTGCAAAGCTTATCCCTCTTCACCAAGAGTTTTAACCACTTCCTGGGAGCCAAGCTTAACAACCACTAACTTTATTTATGGCTTGGGTAGTCAATAATAACAATCGAATATCTGGTATCCAAGCAACTAATTTTACAATTGTTTTGATCTTAAGTTTTGATACAATGTTTTTACTTAGGAACTAAACTGTCTTTCGATAAATGTTAATCGTAGCTCGTTATAACTTGACTCTGCTTTTATTCACTTTAGTTTTTAAATGCACTGTTTCATAAGTTAAATTAGCACTGCACAATTCTTTTTGTCTTTTAATAGGTTGCCTTATTTTGCTTTTTGCAATCTTTGCTTTGCTCTGCACCGTTTCTTTACCCTCACCTGTCTTGCCGATTGCTGGCTTTATAAAATTTAACTCTTAACGCTTCAAATCATGTTCCAAAAATTAGAAAAGCAATCATACAAAACAGGATTAATGATAAATGAGCAGAAATATAAATATTTAGTTCTATGAAAAAAAAATCAAGTTGAGAAAGATTTAAAAGGTCGAAGTTTAAGTGTAAATAGAAATTATAAATTCTCGTACACGAACAGTGTGATGTATTTAGGAATGGACATTAACAAAGAATGAAGTTGTATTTTAGCTCCTCCGCCGAATTTACACAACACTTACAAGTCGACACATCACTTGCAATCCACATCCCAATTCTGCTTCTATCAAAGAGTATGTAGTTACATGTTCTTTGTTTCTATACTTACTGTATTGTTTAGTCCTGTGAACAAAGTTATACAACAATTATTAAATTGTACCTACTAGTCAACTTGGTGATATTTTTCTAAATTTAATTTTATGAATTGAGGATCTAAATGTAGGTTCAGCTTGACAGTGTCAACTTGTCATTTACTTTTCGTGCCTCATAAATTTATGAGACAAATCACTGCCTCCTACACTTACAAGCCATGCTGTTAGACTTGGCAACATTGCATCTCTGGTAGTTGGTGGTCCTAAATTACAATACTCCTATTTGAAATAATTTTGCTTTAAAGAGCACAGTTTTACTCTTTATCAAATTTTACTCTGTAATTAACTAAAGATAGCTTCTGCAATGGTGACATTTATTTATATAGGTAGTCAAGTAATACAAACATGTAACAGTATATTTATAAAAATAAAACAACCGAACCTATGTAACATATGTATAAAAGAACATTTCTGTAATTATTTTAAAGTTTGTAACTTTCTATATTTACCCCACTGCTGATTGAGAGTACAACATATATGCAAAAATATGGTGCTACAGCTGTAAATAACCTTATTTGAATATAATAAACTTATCTGCTTGGTAACATATAAATTTGTGTGACGCAAATTGATCCATAAACTTCAAAAATCAGCTGGTGTCATCACTTAAAAACACTTTCACTGTTTGTGCATGTCTCTCCAATATTTGTCTTCTTCTATATTCAGGATTTGTCTTTTCTTGAGGCGCTTTCGACGACAATATGTTGGTAAATTTGGAAATACGCTTGGGACAGCTTTGTCAGCTAATTGCGGGTAATGCATCAACAGTTCTGCATTTCCCCACTCTCATTTCTAACGTTATCAAATGTATTTTCCATTAAAATGTATTTCACACACGACAGAACTTTTTGTTAGGGTCCAACCACTGCCTCCTACACTTACAAGCCATGTTGTTGGAAATTTGGCAACGCCGATTGTAGAGCAATTTTTGTACAGTCAAGTGCCCATTCTTGGGACGGTAATCTTATTTGGGACATTTTGCCATTTTTAATCTTTTTAAGTTGGCTATCTTGACTTTTGTTGGTAATGTTCTGCCAGTTAGGCTATGTTATTGAGCACGTTTAAAGCGTGTAACTGAGTGAAGTACAGACTTTAACAAGTGGTTTTTGGTTGAATTTCACCAATTTAAATAAGTTATTAAAAGCAGATAATTATTGCCGGAATAACTTCATTTGCCCACACTGTCTGATACACTTTAAGAGTTTGCCGATTCTTGGCATCATAAGTAAACTATGTTTACTAAAGATTGTAATCACTATTTGGTTTGATTCAAAATTAGTTTTTTTTCTAAATCGTTCTATAGAAAAATGAATGCGAGGGTCCAAACTTAGGACACTGTCCCAAGTTAGGATACCGGAATGTCCCACGAATTAGATATTGCAACAATGAATGAACAACAGCAACTGTATGAAATCCACAGAGTCTGAACCGATGAGCACTGAAATTCAGCCAGTCACCTCTGTTCAGGAAGAGAATGATAATAAAATTCGACCAATATCCTATACTGAACTGCATACCAGTGACATTCAGCCAAATACATACCAACAAAGAAAATGATTTTGTTGTTGTCGAATTTACTTATGACCACGGCAAAAAAAATCAATCAAAAAAAGAGTATAGGTAAGATTTTGAGGAAGAACAGTGACAACTCTTCCTATAAAGTCAGTTTTATGTGAAATTACATTGGATCTAAAAAGTGCTTGAGTTTCTCGGTTATAGAGGATATGGATGATAAAGTTTCGTCTGATCGAATTAAACGACTCGTTAAATGAAACAAAGTCTTATTTATAAATATCTAAGTTTTAGTTGTTCAAATATCAAAACGAATTATTAATTTAGATTTTTAAAATATTGTAACGAGACAGACTTGTGGTGTCGTAAATGCGCACGTCGGTGTCTTCTGATGGCCTCTAGTGATCTATAACCCCCTACGTTGTGTACATCACGTTGTTTTAATTTAACAGATTTTATGAATGCTTTAAACAAGTTCTCGTAACTTGTGTACCCTTAGGGTTCTTATAACCCTTGTAACTGCAAGTTCTTCATTTAGTAGGCTCATACACACACTTTGATTAAATGAAACGCCAAAAACGCTTTATACATTTATTAAAGCAATAAACCCTATACTCTCGTATATAAAACTAAATTTAACCTTCAAGTACTAACGTGCCTGTTGTGGTGCATTAGTACTAACATGACGTCTCAGAGACGGGCATATAGTTATTTATGAATTTATTACTATTTTTTTTAAACAAAGTACTATGCAATGATGTATCAAGCATATTTTAATCACATAAAAAATATAAATTCATAAAAATATTAGTATTTACAGAGTCAAATAGTGTAAATTTGTAGATGTTAACTTGAATACAGAAAAAGGCAATTTTCAATTTTTTTTGTTATTATCAGCAAACATATTTCAACAGACAATGGTATTCTAACACAACTTAACTAAAAAAAAGTGAGATATAAAAATACGTATAAAATTTCACACCACCCTAAGACTATACAGAATTAGTGCAAGATGAACACATTAGGGTCACTAAGTATAGTAGAATTTTCATCAATATTAGGTTCTCCGTTACTGTTCTCACTGTCTAATACTCTAATTCATTATACTACTGGAACACTTGCTGCTCAAGCAACTGTCTGTTGATCTAACCGTATTTGAGCAAGTTGGTTTTTGATCCATCACGCAAAAATAGTAGCGTACAAACTAACGTGACGTCTCTGAGACGGAATTTATTTTTAAATATAAATAACTTCCGCACAAAACATCCCACCGCAGCGACATTTTAAAAACTGAGTTATTTTTAGGTAGTTTGAAATTCGATGAAGGATCAACCATAAATCTTAACTGGAGGGGAAAATATAACCGCGCATCGAACATTTTCGTCTCTCAGACGTAACGTTAGTACTTAAGGGTTAACAACCAAATTGTTCCCTTTACCTTTCTGTAGTGGGCACAGTCTAATGGAAAATGTAATGCTCTTAAATTTTTGGTGTAATAATAGCAATACGGTGACTTAGTCAGTGCAAGGAAGGACTTGAGAGTTTGTAAAGGAAATTTATCAGTGAAGGAAATTGCGCCGCCGCTCTCCACCTGCTGTACCGACAACCGCGTAATTAGGGATAAGGAAAACCACCGTCGTCTGCCCTTAACCTGCAGTAGCGATGATCTCGCCCGCCGATTAAATGTAACGACAACCGCGGAATTAGGGATCAAGTAAGGTGCCCAAAAACTGTTGTCTTGACTCCGTCGAGTTTCCCTTTAAATAGCAGCTCGCAGTGGGTATCCCCTCTCGGAAATACCAGTGGTGATTCCACCCTATAACCAATCACAGCGTTTCCGCTGGGTAATTATCCAATCATAATGTTTCCATTATGACGCAGTATTTCTACCGCAATTTAAATCGTATTATAATATTTTCGGTGCCCTCGATGTGGGTGACTAACACCCCGAGTCGTAAATTGCCACTTTAATCCCTATTTGCCTTTCGCCGCGTGACGAATTTCCCAATTAGACTATGCCCAAATATCTCCAGTTTCCTGTAAGAAAAGTGTGAATTATGTGGCCACATATTTCACTATTAAGCTGAAAGCAAAAATGGCCCAGGGCCCTGTGTGTGTAACTTAATATGCCCGCAGTCGCAGCTGAGGATCAAAAGTCAAAACCTTAATCTACCCATTAATATGCTTGCACGTGCAACAATTCCTTATATTGGAAAACACATTCTGCATCTCGTAATTACCAAATTCAAACGAAAAACTTAAGCATCTAATATTAATGGTTCATGTTTGTGTTCATTACTATAACCTATAAGTCGCGTCCTCTTAGAGTTCCTAAATCGTCCTCTCATATTATCGTCTGTTATTTCTTTGGCATTTAACTGTCCTTTATAAAAATGATTCTCCACATCATCAGCAGGCGTTCCATAAACTGCAGCTTTAATTTATTCAAGACGTGTTGCTAGTCTCTCGCAGGTTGTTGATATCAAATTCTGTGTGTAGTACAGTAAAATTGTCGGAAAATAACCCGTCACCTTAAAAAAATTGGCCCCGGCGATTCCTCTTGCCCAGTGGTTTAGGGTCATGAGACAAGTGTAAAACCAAAAAGGCGTCACTTCACCACTTGCCAAACAGCCGCCATCTTGATAACAATTGAATTTGTTTTTTCTTGCGATCCATTGGTCGCACAGAAAAAGTTATTGAACAAAAAATGTTAGAAATAAAATTCTACACATTTTTGATTCTTGCCGCGATACCGAGAAGTTGGTATTTCAAACGGTAGATGGGGGCCAAAGTTACCAAAAATCTGTTTCCGCCATTCTAGCTATGTGGGGTGGTTTTTTCCGAAAATTGCGAATTTAAAAGTTGTAGTGCTTGAAAAAATATGCACGAATCACTTTTAATAATGTGATTGATTTAAATAGTCTCCGAGTGACAGCCCTACACATTTTTGGTCATTGCCGCGATACCGAGAAATTGGTATTGGTAAAAGAAATGAAAATTATGGGAAAGGAATATACGAGCCGAGAATGATATCATTTGGCTCAGATCCGTAAAGCTCTTAAATTTGCTGGTGTAATATTTACTATATAATATGATAATTGCAATTGTTTGTAAATTTTGCCACAAGAATGACCAAAATTCAACAAATTGACAATTGCTTTACCACGTGCTATTTTTGCAAAAATAATACAGACACCCGACTGTCTATATGTTATTAAACAACAAACAGCTTTTTTCACTTCAACTAAAACATGCTACGGCGCACGAAATGATATTTTGATCGTTTGGGCCAAATCAAATGAATCGGTAACTTATTTAAAAGTTAGTGTTTTCCGACTATTTTTTGTAACTTGTTATTGTTAAAGCTGTCATAATACTGCTAAAAACGTCTACAATTATGATGTAAGAATATTGACCAAAAAGATTTTCTTTTGTGGGTACAAAATAAAGATACCGTAAAAATCTTAACTGTGCCAAATGATTTGATTCTGGGCTCGTATATTGAATGTAATTTCATTTTGCATAAACCCTAAGATATATTGTAGTCTACCCAGACACGTTTTCTTTTCTTGGAGCTGTTTCTTCGTCTTGGTTCGGAGTCTCGGACACAACGGAGTCATTATCGAGCATGATAGAAATGTTGCTTGAACTTTTATTGAAAAAAGAGCCCACAATTTGTTATAAACGCAATGTGAAAAATTCTTGCAAAAAATCCGTGAATGCGATTGCGAGTGCTGTTTTGTGTTTGTATTCTGATTAAAAATGGATAATAGTACGAGCGATAATGGTTTTCCAATGGTTAACCAAATGGCAGACATGGCATCTCGTTAGTTATAATAAGTGCGGGAATAAATAATTTCCTTCTCTCCACTTCTCGGCGCTGCGCGGACTTTGAAGCACTGTCACTCGGAGACTATTTAAATCAATCACATTATTAAAAGATATTCGTGTATATTTTTTCAAGCACTACAACTTTCACATTCGCAATTTTCGGAGAAAACCACCCCCACAGCGCTAGAATGGCGGAAACAGATTTTTGGTAAATTTGTCGCTCTCTGCCGTTTTAAATACCAACTTCTCGGTATCGCGGTAAGGATAAAAAATGTGTAGAATTTTATTTCCAACATTTTTTGTTCAATAACTTTTTCTGTGCGACCAATAGATCGCGAGAATAAACAAATTCAATTGTTATCAAGATGGCGGCTGTTGGGCAAAGAGTGGGGTGACGCCTTTTTGGTTTTACACTTGTCTAATGACCCTAATCCACTGGGCAAGGGGAATCGCCGTGGCCAATTTTTTTAAGGTAAAACGACAATTTTACTGTACTAGTGTTCGATTTGATGTTTTGAATAAAAATGCCTTCAACTAGGAGCTAAGTAGATGATGTACAAAGCATCCTTTTTGCTAAATTTAAGGAATTAATCTCAACTCAAGAATTTTTAAACGAGCTAGCGGAAACTTTAATAACAAGTACCTACACTCTTAGAGCGGTTTAAGGCCGAAATTGGAGAGTTGAGGACTACTACTGCAAGATTGGAAAAGAAAAACACCGATTTAAAAGCAAATAATATTAAATTAAACCGGATCTGTGACAATCAAGAGCAGTACTCTGGCAGAAACTGTACTGGTTTTTGGTGTGGAGAAAAAGCCCGGAGAAGACACGGACGCCCAGCTAATTGAAAATTTTCAGAAGAATATGCAGCTGAATATTACGAAAGATGACATCGATCGTTCACACCGCGTGGATCCTTCTAGAAGTGATAGTGATGTGAAAAGAGCGATCATAGTGAAGTTTGTGTCTTACAAAAAGCGCCAGATGGTTTATAATAAAAAGTTATTCAAATTTAGTCACACGGTGATTCGCAAAGATCTAAATAAAATTCGAGCTGGCATCCTAAAAGAAGCACTTAAAAAGTTTTCGGTTAAAAATGTTTGGATATCAGATGGTAGAATATTTGTTAAGCATAATAACCATATTCATATTTTATTTACTCAGAAGAAATTGGAAAATATTGCTGTGTGATACTGATTGTATGAACAATCTGTTTAATGTAATACTCTTGCATTATATCTATTTGTGCCCTAAAAAGTTCGCAGGTAAAAGGTTTTGTTGTTTATCGCAACGCTTTCCTTAAGCTGTATTTTATTTTATGTTATTTTTATTTATGGAAGACCAAATTAAAGGATATCTGGTTCTAACAGTTTATGTACTTATACCTTAATATCATATTAAATTTTCTGTTGTAAATCATAAACTTATAGGTACCTACAATATTTATTTTTAAAGAAAATCAGAAATTACCTGACCTGACCAGACCTGACCCCACCCTCATCCTGGTTTATGTGAGTATATACAACTTGCCTAGTTTTATCTTAGTTTAGCAAGAATCTATTTCTTTTAAACCATTCTTCAGCCCTTTCTCGAGTCGCCAAGAAATTCTGAAGCAAAACCCCGTGGCCGGTCGCCGCAAAAGATATTGTAGTGTCATCAGCAAGAAACGTAAATTTTGCAGTATTTCCAATTTCCGGAAGGTCATTTGTAATAAATTAAAACAATATAGGCTCTAAAACTGAGCCCTGTGGGACCCCGATACTAATTATACTTTCTGACGATTCCACTGCCAACAGCCTTACAATCTGTGTTCCGTCCAAAAGATATGATTCTCTAAGTGTAATACTTTCTGGACAAAAACTTTCAAGCTTTCACAGTAGGATGCTGTGATCGACACAGTCAAGTGCTTTGCTGAAGTCAAGTAATAATACCGAGTTTTTGTTTTTTCTAAATCTAAATTGGCTTGTGGTAAAGCATTGATTTTGATCTAAGAATTTTACTATTTTTAATGACATGCATCTCTCTATAACTTTAGAGATAATTGGAAGAAGTGATATTGGTCTGTAATTTTCAGGTAATTGAGGTCACCTTTTTTTAATATTGGTACAACTATCACCATTTTAAGATCAGAAGGAAAGATGTTTTGTTCAAAAAGTACGTTTATTAATTTGGCAAGAGGTGTTAAGTATTATTAGATTTTTGATAAACTTTAGGTATAGGGCATTCATTAAACACAAAAACATTTAATTTCTTTGAAGTTGGCATGTGCATATAATTTTTGTGCTAGAAATTCTGTATTTTGTTTTGCAAAGGTTTCCACACCTGTATACAGGTAGATTTGAATTTAAAAATGACAAATAATATTTCTGATGGTCAGTGTCAAACTAGATATTTTTCTGGAAATTCTCGTCTGAAGTTTAATAAAATGTAATAAAAAATACCGCTACGTCAATAAGTAGTATCCAACACAGTATTTGTATAATACCCGTAACAGTAGTGAATTACAACATTTGGTAGATGGGATATAAATGTCACACCCTTAACCTATATGTTTTAGTAACTTTTTGTAAGTAAATTCCTAGACAAAGATAAATTCTGGAAGTACACTCATGAAATTTTGGAAATCAATGGTCACTTTGTGTTTTTATGTTTACTGAACAGACTTTTTTTTACATTAAATCCGAAAATGTCACAATTATTCCAATTTTTAAAGCCATTTACAATATCACATATTTCGTTAAAAAATATTTTAGAGAAAGAAAATTTGCTTGATGAAGTGATAAAATTTACCTTGCCAGATGATGGTTGGTTTAAGAAGATCTTTAACTAGATTTTGTGTAATTTTCGAAAAGTAGACATTAAAAATATTTGGGTAGTGTCATGTGTTTGACCTTCTTTTTGCCATACCTTGGTGGCTATTTATGATAGCCCACATAGCACTCGTAGGATTACTTGAACCCCGAATGACATTGTCGTTTGTCTTGATCTTTGCCCTACGTATGCGGCTTTATGTTTTGTATAGTTGCTATAAATGCGAGAGGTCTGCATGTTTGTATTGCTTACAGAGTTTCTGTAAGAAGAATAATTGTGCACGCAGTGCTTTTAGCTCTTCATTAAACCAATTCATTTTTTGAAATTTGTCTGATCTTACTTTAGGTATATGTTTTTTTCTAGAAAGGAAGCTAGGTAAGCTCCCTCCAAAATACTCATGATCCTAACAAATGTTTCGTTAACATTCATACTATCGATATTAATAAAATCCCAATTATTCTCTAATATCTTATTGTAAAACACAAAATTCCTTTTTGCGTTATTGTCACATTATTACGACTGAAAGCTAGGTACCTCCCTCCCTTTGATTCCAGCTGACCTGGCTGACCTCTGTGATCTGAGATACCTACCCAAGTCATAGACCATCGTGGAGTGGGGCTTCATATTAGAGTTCTCAAAAATGTTATCAAGACAGTTTTCGCCTCGAGTCGCTTCGTAATATATGGTCTCTTTCAAATTTTATTATAACTCTAATATATTCTGCAATTTGCAAACATTTGCATCATTTCATTGAAAATGTATGTTAAAGTCACCTGCTGCTACAACAGTTTGCTTATCAGTAACCACCTTAGGTCGAGCCATATATTTATTACTTCTATATTGCTAGCGCCTGCAAATGGTCACCGCGAAGTGAGACAGACAACCAACTTTTTTATGTACTGCGCAGGCGTCGTCTGCACGGTGGGGACGTGAACCTCATGGTCAAGTTTAATATTAGCTTCTAAAGGCGGAGTTTGAATTCTCAGGCATGCGCACAAGACGCGTAATACTCAGAGTGAGGCTATGTCGGCGCCGTAATGTTTTCACTTGTTCCCAGACCCTACTAGCAATATAGAAGTAATACATATATGGGTAGACCCCGATCTAAGGATGCTAAAAATGTGTCAAAATATCCTGATGGACATCGGTATACAGTTAAGATGTTTAAATTAAAACTATCCAAGAAAATACCACAACACTCAATACATTTGTCAACATTTAGCTTTAGATACATATCCAATACATTAAAATTAAGGCAGTCCTCTACAAAAATAGCAGTAAGTAACTCCTACGCAGGAATGTGATCTTGCAGAATAAGCATTCTTTGTGCTGTTTTTAAATGTGTGTCATGAAATTAATAGTTATTTACTATACAACGTGGGATAACAGTATCATTAATATACGTGTGGCCGGGGTCGGTAGCTCAGTGGTAAGCATCCTGACTACTGATCTAAGGGTCGCGAGTTCGATTCCCGGTCCCGGTGGGGTTTTCAAAAAATAAAAAAATGCAGATGAAAGCTTCTACAGAATGCCATCATTCGGAAGTGATGTAAAGCCGTGGGTCCCATGTTACTACGATGTGTAGCATGTAAAAGATCCCTTGCTAGGGTTGGAACTCCTTAGTCTCGGCAAAATTCTAAGTAGGACTTTGACCATATGACCAAAGCAGTCGGTGTCTAAGCTACATGGTACTCTGCATGCCTAGACCTTGTCCATTAACAAACAAACAAACAAACAATATACGTGTGTGTAAGTTACGAACGAGTGCGTAGCACGAGTTATGTAAGCACACAAGTATATTAATGATGCATTATCACACATAAATAAATGATCAAAAATCAAAATTTTTAATAATGGGAGAATCAAAGGAAGGTGAACTACTAAATATTAACTTAAATGATAAAGTTGTAAAAATAAAACCGGTGGAAAGTGTAATATATTTAGGAATAGAATTAACGTCAGACGGAAAAATGAATAATGAAATAAAAAGGAGGGGTTAGGGTTGGGGGGCGGAGGCGGGCCCTTTTAATCACACCTTTATAATAATGCACAAAACTAAAAGCCGTGTTTACACCATTAAAAGTACCCAAGTCGCGATCAACCGATACTATTTTCAGAACAAATAAAAAAAAAATTTTTTTGAAAAATGTCGCACACGAAAATGGGGTTTTTTTTTTTTGAAAAAATGTAAAATCTTAAAAAGCTCATATCTCCTTTATTTATTGAGATATTTAAACGCGGTTTTTTGCATTGTACTCCTAGTGTCATCTACTTTGCGATTATAAACTCAAACTACAACCTCCCCCCCACCACTTGGGGTAAAATATTAAAAATTACATATCTCCGTTGTTTATTTAGATATCGGAGTGTTTTTTAAAATTATGTATATATTAGCTTTTGCTTTCCGATTTGTCCAACCTTTTTACCTTGTAAATTTTAAAACGCTCATATCTCCGTTGTTTAGGGAGCAATCAGTGTGGTGTTTCTTAAATTATTTTTATCTGAGCCTCTGATTTCCGATAGTTTGTGACATTTGTTTCTAGACGCCGCTATTTCACTGTAGACTTTATGTTTATGTAGGACGCTGACGGTGAGGAACGTTGCGACCGTAAAATTCAAGTTCGCAATACCGACATCCACTGCATTCCCAGACCAAGGCCGAGGTCAGCGTTCCTTGTTGTTATTGTAAGCACCCGAATTTCAAAGTCTCAAGCACAAGGTCAGTGCTCCTTCTGGTTATTGGAAACGCTCGAATTATAATGTCTCAAGGGCAAGGTCGGTGGTCCTTCTTGTTATTTGAAAACGCTCGGAATGTAAGTCTCAAGGCAAGGACAAGCCCCCACCATATTGTTAGTATAAATACATGTGGTGGCGGTAAGGAGCGTCACTCTTAAGTTTGTTCTCGTTCGTGATGCATCGTTCAGGTGTTGTAATTTGTACGGTTTGTGGTGGTGTTACGCGGGCGCCAGGGTATAGTAAGTTGAGTTTGCTGAAACCGCAGGATGTGGTACTCTGCATCTGTCCGAGAGCTAGCGGATCTTACCCCAAATCCGCACTGGCTTAACCTTCTACATCGAAAGCGTCCGACGACAAGGTAACAATACATCAAAATGTCCAGCTGCAGCCACCGGTTGTAGTGGTGTCCTCAAAATCTGAGGCCGATTTGAGAACGTCAAAAAAACCGGTGAGTAGCAGAAACGCAAAATTGAGCCAAATTTGGAAGTACATTTATTGATTGAGGAGACTGTAAGGGATTGTGCGATTGAGACTGGACATGGGGCCGTTCGCATCGAGGGTGTGCAAGACACATCAACGTTTAACACGCAAAAATTTATGGATATGCCAAGTCTTGATTTTAACGACGGGATACGCGAGAATTTACCACCACCGCAGAAAAAGGTGGGGTCTCAGTCTCCCAATCCCACACGCCCGGAACAAACTTTTGTTGCTATTGATTTCGGGGATACATTTTTTGCGGAAGACGCTTTCGATGTTGCTGTAGAGACCCAAAACCTCGGATTGGGTATCCAAGTCGCTTCAGGCTCAAGGTGACCGACCAGCCGCAACTCACAACTGGCAACACCGCAACCACTGTCACAGAAGAACAATACTGTGCGCATTGTAGCATCCGAAAGCGGACGAGCCTCTCCGGTGGCGGAAGTTGCAATGGGCACAGTAGCAACATTCGATTCCTCTGTTGCGTCCGAGGACACTGAGAGGGAGGCGGTCGATGTTGCACCATCATCCATTTCACAGGGTGATGGTGTGATATCGCCCATCTCTTCGGTAAACGACGACGACGACGATGACAACGACGAAAATATGCCACTGACGCAAAACAATTTAAAATCATACCAGGACAGAGTTGCCGCTCAGGTTGCACGAATAGCGGAAATTAAATTTTTGGAACGCTTGAGGGACGGTATGGATGTGCAGTTGGATAACATTGTGTTACAACTGGCAGCCGTCACCAAAAAAATAGTGAGGGTGAGACCCAAAATTGCCAAAGGGCACAGTCGTAAGGCTAAAAAATACGATGAATATGTGCAACGGCGCTGCCAGCTGACGCAGCGGCAAGGTGAGGTCTCACGAACTCTAATCAACGCAGCGAAGCGAATTTGTCAACTAGCGGCGGCAATTCACTAAGACAAACAAATGTAAGTTCCTTTAAATTCCAAGACGACGTAACCTAGTTCCCCATCCCCTCCAGGGTATCAAGGCTTAACGTCCACGTTCGTGGTACCTGGGTAGTGTGTTAGAGTGTGCTCCTTGTATTTACATGTTTGGCTAGGGAAGCAATACTTGGCGAGAGCGATACCTCTAACGTTCTAGCGAAGAGCCTACCCAGTGTAGAATTGCAATTAGTCATTTATAATGTTTCAATGTGTTACGGTATTAAAACAACTTTACGACACCCACCCAAGGTGAGCATCGCACCACGGAATCAGTCCTGGAAAACTGGCACACTTGCCCTGAGATTTGCTAGAAACAGGCTAAAGGGCCACGGCTGGAACGCTCAGGGAGTCGGGCGTGAGTCACACGATACGTTCTGGGCAAGCGTGTTGAGGCATATATATATGGTACGTCAAAATTATGAGGGCGCCACCAAGCCTGTTTTAACTCGAATAACCGGGCCTGGGCGGTTAAACGGGAGCGAAGCATTCAAGACACTCCGTCGATAAGAATTCTCATGAGCTGCAAGCTCAAACAACAATTTCGTACTGGAATGGTAATATTGGGACTCTTTGGCCGAGACTGCCCAATCACTGGACCTACCTGCACGCTCTGATCTCTCACGTCTCGCCGTACACCAATCTTTACATTGTAAAAGGCGCTATCTGAAACAAAGCATGCACAGGTCGAATAGGAATAATACGTCCCTTAACTAAATATGCGTCTATTGATCGCTAATTACATCTGGGCAGCAAATCGTGCCGCCAAGCTTATGTTACTGCTTACGTTAAGCACCAGCTGATGGACGCGCTATGCTAATGAACAAATAGCGCAAATAGCGGGAACGCCGCGAAACGGCACACTCTGCGACTTCTTCGATCAACGGCCTGACTTGAACTCCTCAAGCAAAAAGCGTTAGGACGCTTAAAGTGGCGTGAGCCAAACGGCGTTGCCACGTGACTCTCGACAGCCAATGGCGATGCGCTCCACAAAACAAATTAATTCCGGTATCAAAGGCAGCCAATGGCGAAGCGCCTCAACGGAATGACCTCTAGAAGTTTCGGAATTCTTGCGAGTGATAACACCCGGCTGCCAAAGTAGCAGCAAAGGGGTGCTCCAACTGACGAGAAATACTGCGTTTGGGGCCAAATATGTGCAAAATCATTATTGTAGAATTAGGCTATGGAGCCAAATAAGTAACTAAAAGGGTTTAGCATACGGGGACGCTGCCCTAAAGCCTAGGTGGCTACTTAAAATACCAAATGACCTGAATCAAATGTGCGGAAGATGAGATTGTGCTAGTGCGCAAAAATTGAAAATGGTTTTAAAATAGCGACAAGTTGCCCTAAAGGCGTGAAATGCAATTAAGCATCTACAACAGCAAAATGACTTAACAAATGCACCGAATGTGGACAGTCCTTTACCAGAGCCGACAATTTGTTCCGCCACCGGAGAGAAAGTTGTCGTCAACAGCTGGGCCATCCATCTACGAGTGGTGAGTTTAAATTGTGTTGATGTAGAGCAGCACCTTCAGTGTAGTTGTATTAACTACAGGCGACGCTATGGAGACTTCGGTGGTGGGTGGTGAGGGTCCGAGTAAACCCCCAAAACTAAACAACTCCAGTAGTAATGGTAGGCGTGCTTGGTGTGTTTGTACAGTGTGTAAATAGTTTGTTTTGATAGGTGGTTTCCCAAGGACGCAATACTGTGACGCGTGCGATGAAAACATTCCTCGAACGTGCTTCGTTGGTCATCTGAGGAGCAATCGTCACACGAGGCGGTGCGGCGTCTTTCACTTGGGGAAAGGTGTGGTGGCCCTTCAAAACGCCTTCAAGTCCCGTGTGGCCAGTTATAGGATTTCCACGGAAAATTATCATATAAGCGTTGTGGAATATATGACCGAATTGAAAAAAAAAATTTAAATTTGATAGAAGGGCAGCTAACCAAATTAACTAGCATCAAAATCAATTTCGAACTCTTCGGGTATTTTATTTTGGAAGCTCAAGATCTACAAGACGTAAAAACTTTTCAGACGGCTAACGAGGTAGTCACTCGCGGTACAGACTTGAGCCACTTATATGATAATTTGACTGGAAGGCTAGACGAGAAGGTGTCGGAATTTCAGGAGAGGGAATCAGGTGTGTGCAAGAGATCTGTAGCTTTTTGTAACAATTCTAACTTTGGTGATTTTCTGTATTGCCAGGATGGATCTTGAAGCAGTTGTTGTACATTGAAGTCAACGTCAACAAATACAATCCATTTCGGGCATCCTCGTACATCCCGCTCCCAAAGCAGATTCAGCGCAAGAAAGCGATCGTGAACGTTCAAAACAATGACGAATGTTGTTTCGGTTGGGCAGTAACCTCGGCCCTCTGTAAACCAAAAGGATTGCCTAATCGAACTTCTTCGTATCCGAATTGTCGTCGATTTTTAAAATGGACCGGTATTGAATTTCCGGTTCGGTTGCGCGATATTTCTAAATTTGAAACAATTAATCCGCAGCTTTCTATAAACGTATACGGTTTGGAGAAATTTTTTAAAGACAATGTAACTAAATATGAAGTTGTGGGACCTTTGTACTACACCTCCTATAAAAAAGGTGGCATGTAAATTTATTGCTTGTAACTAACAACGAAGGTAATAGTCACTACTGTTGGATCAAAGATTTGTCTAGATTAGTATCGCGACAAATAACGGCTAGAGACGGTGCAAAGCATTTTTGCGACGGCTGCCTGAATTAGTTTAGAACTGAAGCACACTTGACTATGCATCAAAATTATGACTGTAATCATGTGTATACTAAATTGCCAACGACAGAGTTGATCACCGACAAGTGTGGTCAGGTAAGACCGCAGAATATTCTCAAATTTGGTCGGATTCGTAGTGTACGCGGATTTTGAAACAATTTTGGCACCCGTCGATGCAGGAGACCAACAACCGGATCCCACAAAACCGTATACGATTACAACCTGTAAACACATACCCTACTCTTTCGCGTACTATTTGAAATGTTCGTATGACGACAGCCTGTCAAAATTCGAAATTTATCGGGGGGAGGATGCGGTGGACATGTTTATAGAACGTTTAGATAGAGATGCGCAAAACATCTATTCGTATCATTTGAAAAATGTTGTACCTATGAAAGCTATGTCTGCTATGGAAATTCACAACTTTAACGAAGCCGTTTCATGTTACATTTGTGGTCGACCGTTTGGTGAGGGGGATGTAAAAGTACGCGATCACGATCATTTGACTGGAGACTATCGGGGAGCCGCCCACTCCAATTGTAATTTAAATTATAAACTTCCAAATTTTATTCCGGTATTTTTTCACAATCTAAATTACGATTCGCACCTGTTTGTTAAACAATTGGCTCAAAATAACGAAGACATTGATGTCATTCCGGTAACTAAAGAAAAGTACATTTCGTTTGGCAAACGTCTTTGGGTTGATGAAATTTTTGTGGAGGGAAAGCGAAAAAACATTTATCTGAGCATCAGATTTTTGGATAGCTTTCGCTTCATGGGTTCGTCTTTGGCATCGCTGGCCGACACCTTGTCGGATGGCCAGTGCGTTGAAATTCAAAGTCAATTCGGAAATGGCATCAAATTTGAGTTGATGAGACAGAAAGGTGTGTTTCCATATTCCTATATACATTCTTTCCAAAAATTAGATGAGTCTGCTTTACCCTCGATCGAAGACTTATGACCGTCTAACCGAAACCCATATTTCTCAGACTGATTACGAACGTCCGTGAAGGTTTGGGAAACTTTTGGTTGTCAAACGTTGGGCGACTACTCCGATGTCTATCTCAAATGTGACGTGTTTATTTTGGCAGACGTGTTCGAAAATTTTAGAAATTTTTATTTAAAACATTACAAGTTGGATCCAGCTCAGTACTACACGGCCCCAGGATTAAGCTGGGACGCTATGTTAAAGTTTACGGGGCTTGAACTTGAGCTGCTTACTGATTTAGAAATGTTAGACTTTTTTAGAAACAGTATTCGCGGAGGAGTCAGCACTTGTGTGGGAAGACAAGCTATTGCCAACAATGAGTTTGTCGGGAATTACGATGCTTCTAAACCTACGTCCTTTATCATGTTTTTAGACGCAACCAACCTTTATGGTTACGCAATAAGACAGTTTCTACCACAACGTGATTTTGTTTGGATGACTGACGAGGAAATTTCAAATTTTGACATTTTTCAAGTGTCTGCCGAGTCCAATACCGGGTACGTGTTGGAGGTAGATTTGGACTATCCACAGCATTTGCACGACGCTCACAATGACTTTCCCTTTTGTCCGGAGCTTCTCATTCCTCCTGAGGGAAAATTTAAACAACCCAAATTGATTCCAAATTTATATGGCAAACGGAAATATGTCATTCACTACAGAGCATTACAACAGGCCTTGAATGCGGCTCTGACTTTGGTTAAAGTACATAGAATACTGAAATTTACCCAATCTCCATGGCTCAGAACCTACATTGATTTTAATACTGACTTTAGAAACCGATCGACAAACAACTTTCAGAGAAATTCTTTTAAATTGGCTAATAACTGCGTATTTGGCAAAACATTGGAGAATGTGGACAAAAGGGTTGATGTAAAGTTAGTAAGTCATTGGGAGAAAATTGGTAATAGACTGGGGGCTGAAACGTTGATAGCGCGACCTAACTTTAAAGATAGAATCTGCTTTAATGAAAATTTAATAGCCGTAGAAATGAACAGACTCTGGGTTTGGTATGCCAAACCTAGTTATGTTGGTTTCTCCGTTTTGGATATTTCGAAAACTGTCATGTACGATTTTTTTATGGGTTTCTGAAAAAACGTTATGACAGTAATGTCTCTTTACTCTACACAGACACTGACTCCTTCATTATAAAAATTAAAACAAACAATTTTTATGATGACATGAAACGCAACCTTGATTGGTTCGATACTGCAAATTATGTGGATAATCTGCACGGTATTCCGCAAACCGAGTCTGTTGTTGGCAAATTCAAGGACGAATATGCTGGCGTAGTCGTACGTAGCTTTTATGGGCTCGGTGCAAAATCATACTGTGTAAACAGCGTATCTAAAGTGGACCAAAAAGCCAAAGGAGTGAAAAAGAGAGCTGTTCGGAAGTATCTGACCAGCAAACTTTATCAGGCCGTTGCCGAGAACAAGCGGGAGACTGTCTTGTGTCAAATGTACGTCTTTAAATCCCGTTTGCACACTATGTACACCGACTTAATAAATAAGGTTGCGCTTTCGTCGCATGATGACAAGCGCTACGTTATTCCCAACACTACGAAGACACTAGCGTGGGGTCACTGCAGTATTGCTGATTACAGGCTTGACGAACTGCTGCGGGCAGCCGCAAACCAAATGTAAATTAAAGTATGTTCGCGGAACAGTATTGGTTATTATTTACAGCAGACGTCTCACCAAACGAACCCTTTCTTGCGCTTAGTAGTGTATACTATATATATGTAGATTACGAATAGTTCCTAGTTTGTAAATAATAGCTTTGTTAATATGTTTGTGATTATAATTCTTACTGTAGCTAATGTTGGGAAAACAAATACGCTTACCTATTTTGAATGTTAACGATAAGTTTATATATTTTAACAATAGCAGCTTCGTTAAAATGTTAATGATTTCGTTCTTTTGCTGTTGTCGCTTTTGTTGGGAGAAAGATGAAAGTGTTTCAAAGAAATATTGTTTGTGTTTAGTGGCATTAATAAAACAATAATTTACAAAAAAACAGTTTTTTATTTTGAGAGTGCTACAGTAGTTCTTTAAGTTATACGACATTGCTTTTAGATATTCAAAAGTTGTGTCGATTGTCGAATCCCAACCACTTTACATACACCAAATTTCCTTTTTTCTTCAGAACCTTTTCGACCAGATATACGTCCGAATGTTTTGTTTTCTGCAGTTCATGCTCGTAGAACCCTCCTTTAATTTCCTGACCTTCTTGGTCCGTGAGTCGATAGGTTGTTGGGTTTGTAAGTCGAACAGTGGATATTGTGAATACTTCGTTGCTCCAGCTTGGCGTGTATCCCTTGCTAAATGCCGAACAATACTTGCTGATGCGTACCGAGTCCCCTGTACGAAACTTTTGAGGTCTTGGATCCACGGTCTTTGTGTGACTGTACGCTGTGTTTAAAAGAAGTTTTGCATTCTTTAAGTTCACTTCAGCAGGTTTCATTCCTATTGTGCGATGCTTGGTTGTGTTATACTTTGCTACGATCTTGGGTAGAATATCCAACCATTTGTAGGACCCTAGCAGTCTGAACTGCTTCCACATCATGTTCTTCAGGGTGCGGTTGCACCTCTCCACTATGCTGCTCTTCATACTAGAATACGTGCTGTAGTGATTGAGTGCTGTCGCATTAATCGTTGAAAATCGGTGTTGTAAAACTCTTTCCCCAAATCCGTCTGCAAGTTTTGAGGTGGCAACTTTACACTCCTCAGCACTTTACCCATGGTAACTGTTACGTCCTTTCCTGTTTTACGTTTTACGGGATAGGCCCACACATACTTCGAGAAGGCATTAATGACTACCAGAATATAACGAAAGCCTTTATTGACTTTTGCATAAGGGATCATTTCCACCAAATCAGCTTGATATAAATCGTTCAAGCCTTTTAGAATAACGCGCCTTCTCTTGAAATGTGTTCGTGCTGGTTTGTGGAGTTCGCCAACTATGGCTTCTTTAAGGTTCATTGTCAACTGTTGCTTTCTACTCTCCTACGGGACATTTAAGCAGCAGTTGCACGTATAACTTATTGTTTATGGATTCGAATTGCAGTTTATCTCCTCGCCGCAATGTCTTACCGACAAGCGTGTCCTGCGCGATGCCGTTGATGTGTGATACTACCAAAGGTCCGCTTGAACACTTATGATCTCTCCGGTTGTTAACGGAAAAATGTAATCGTTCTGTCCGAAAATTTTGGAATATCCGATTTTATCGTACCCACGCCCCACTAGCAGCAGTGGTACTTCTATATGGAGTTGGTTTACATTTTTCACTTTCATAAAGATACGTTTGGGATGAGAATAATAGCGCGCGCTATGGTAGTGTCTTCCAAATTTGTCTATCGGCATTACTGCTTCGTCGTTGAATGCGTTCTGATCGACATTCCGTCGACCCTAAGGTTTTGTACCCCTTAGAAGATTATTTTCGCGTCTCGTAAGGCTTCGGTGATGCGGACTATCTCATTGGAATGACCCGTGTGTCCAGCTGCCTGAGAAGCTATTAATATACGCAACCGATTCACTAATGAGTTGGGATCCTTCCAAGGAACATATTCCACTTTTTTGTCCGTCACTGTTAGTAATCCCTTGCCACGCCGTGATACCTTCGTCGCTGGTCTGCCGGGAGCTTTTATGGTTGAGGAGGCAGTTAGAGGTCGTACTATTTTCATGTATTTAGACCCTGCGTTAGCGCTGATTCTTTGTGTGGGGTCGTAGTTTACATGATGTGCGGCCGACCGCTCCACTATATCATGATATTGCTCTAAATCTGTTGTTTTGTATATATTTGGTTTCTTTTTAAACATCAATTCGTACAATCCTGGAGTGCCTTTGTAGACTATTCTGTTGCCGTGGTCTGTAATAACGATATTTTCACCCTTGAACCTGATTTCTTTATTTCCTATAGCAAACTTATCTCCCTCTATGTCGAATCGGACTCCGTAGTGCAAATCGTACTTGTCTTCAGTATCTCGTATCATTCCTTCCACGTATTTTCGAGCTAACCCTTGAAATTGTTCTAAATATTGACCAAGAACTTCCGGTGCCAGCATTTGTTGGATGGTTTCTCTGGCCGCTTGTACAGCACCTTCTTCTGCTGCCGCCTCAGCAACCTCCGTTTGCAACTGCTCATCGTATTCCTCTACTGGTTCACTCTCGGATAACACATGCGTCTGCAAAAATCGAGGTGTGGAGGTGTGTTATGGCCCTGGTGTGGACGTGTGTGATGGCCCCGGTGTGGAAGTGTGTGACGATCCCAGACGGGGCAAGGTAGAGGGAGTGGATACTCTACGTTTAATTGTTATTGGCAAATAATCCACTTTTGGTTCGCCCACTGGCACACCTTCTTGCTTTATAGTTGCCAGCAATTCGGCGAGCGGTTTGGAAAGAGGTTTAAATTGCTCAGCTAAAATCGATTGGGATTGGGCGATGTCTGCTTTTAAAGCTGCGTATTTACGTCTAACGGATTGTCGGGTTTTGATAAGTTCCCTGGCTAAACGCTTATCCATGTTGCAACTCCTTCAGTTGTTGGTAAACTACTACCTTCTCTTCTTTGGCTGTTGTCTATATATTAAAGTAATTGTCGAAACCTTTTCTATATCGTCCCGCGTTGGTTTCGCTTTCTTTATCGATCACTAAAAATCCGTGATCCTCATTCCAACAATAAGAGCACAATGCTTTAAATTTGTCGAATGACATGTCCGTGTTGACATGATCGTCGTAAATGTGCTTCAGATTGGTGTTGTCTTGTTGGAATATGATGACGAGATTTGCATTATCTCTTATGAGCTGCTTAGGAGTAGATGAATACGTCTGACATAGATAAAAACAATCTATGTTTCGGTGACGTCCGAAACAAAAATAATCTCGAATTATGCTTTGCGTCTCGCAAGCTACGTCGTCAAAAACTATCACGGAATGTCCTTTGCTTCCTGGGGTTTGATCACCTCACAATCGTTACTATATTCGAAGAATCCAATGTCTCGCAATGGTTGAAAGGCTGCTCTCAGATAATTATATTTGGGTTGATCGAGTGTTTTCGAATATATATAAAGGTTTGCGAATCGTAACCCATTTCGATGCACTAGTAAACTGATCATGAGGTTGGTTTTTCCAGATCCGGATCGACCTATGACCACACATCGTTTACATCCTTTACCCAGTAAAGCGCTGTGCTTTCTGTAAGTCTCGGATATGGAATTTATTGTGTGATTTACTACCGGTAAGGAACACCCTTGCTTCACAATTTTGACGTTTTCCATCGTTTTCGCTCGGAAGGAAACTGCGCTCTACCCGCCGTGCGTTCTCGTTATATTTGTTAATTCCGTTTGAAGAACATCAGTCGTGTGTAAGTCTTTAAGATGAAAGCTACTAAGCGTAAACAAACCGAAGCGCCAAGCGGAAAGGTCGCGGTTTCCTGAATACCCTTATTGACAAATTACCCTTTGAACTACACATACCAGGGTACAAGTTTTGCGGACCTGGTACCCGACTTAAAAAACGTCTTTCTCGAGGCGATCGAAGAAGGAATCCTCTGGACGAGGCCTGCAAGCAACACGACATCGCATACTCACAATCTAGCGATCTTTCGACACGTCACGCGGCAGATAAAGTTCTAGCAGAGAAAGCTTGGGAACGTGTTAAAGCAAAAGACTCTACTCTTGGGGAAAGAGCTGCAGCCCTTGCTGTTACTGGAATTATGAAAGGAAAGACGAAAGTCGGAATGGGTGTGAAACGAAAGCGTACACGGCGAACGCATTCCAAACGGGTCGGTATCACAGTCCGCTCGCATTCAGGAGGAGGAGGCAGAAGCGGTCAAGAGTACTACCTCTTCCGAAGAGAGGAGGCATATTGCCGCTTGTACCCATACTTGCTGCATTAGGAGCATTGGGATCCCTCGGAGGTGGTGCTGCAGCAGTCGCTAAAGCAGTGGGAGGCTCAAAGGTTGCTAAAAAGAATCTCCAGGAAAAGGAGCGACATAACAAAGCTATGGAATCCATTGCTCGCGGAAAAGGGTTATATCTACGACCGTATCAGTCAAAAAACTACCGTTGAAGCTGCCGCGCCGCGCGTTAACCAACATCGATATTACAGACTACGTTAAACGCCTAGAAATTCCACACTTTAGGGGAATATTTATGCGGGATGCCCTGCCTATCAAGATTCGTAAACGAGAATGTGGTGTCACTAACCTGGACGATGATGTAGGACCTGGCACGCATTGGACGGCTTACGTAAAAGTGGATACCTTTGTTCTGTATTTCGATAGCATCGGTCGCTTACAACCTCCAACCGAATTAGTGAAATACTTTCGTAGCGATGGTGGCAATAACACGATCACGTATAATTCTAATAGATATCAACGACCCCCCTATTTTCTTAGACGACGGTAGCGAATATGTTTTGGGGTTGTTAAGTTTTGAAACCTACAATACTATTGCTAACATTAGACCTCCCAACAATGAATTTCATCTCGTCGGACTACCTCATATTACTATACCTGAGGGTGCATACGAAATTACGGACATTGCCGACTTTCTGCATAACCAAATTGAGTCTAGCGGAAGTAATGGGCGGGTGCTGCTACGCGGAAACAACAGCACCTTAAAAACCGAAATAAAATCGAACGTTCCAATCGACTTTACATGTGACAATACTATCCGAGACATGTTGGGATTTGACAGCAAAATTTATGATGCGAATATGTGGCATGCAGGTGAACATGTTACGAAAATTTTGAACATTAACTCCATCCTTATCCACTGCAATATCTCTGTCGGTTCCTATAAAAATGGTAAGCCTGGCCACATCGTTCATCAATTCTTCCCCATAGTGCCGCCTGGGTACAAAATAGTGGAAACACCTAACTGTGTCATTTACCTACCGATCAGCACGAGACAGATCACTAACCTAACTGTTAAAATACTGGACCAGACTGATACCCCCGTCAGTTTTAGTAAGGAAACCGTCACGGTAACATTGCATTTAAAGAAGTTATAATGGGTTTTTGATTCAACCTTTCATCCTACCATGTCCAACCCAGTTCGTATAAGAGACGTTGTCCACAGCCTTGTAAAATCAGTTCAGCTTCGTCCGCCAAGCAGTTAACAAAGGCAAACAGAGACTTCTTGCGATCGTTGGGTTTTAAAGTGCTGTCATGAGTATTCTAAATATTGGGGAACGTGTCCTCGTCGACAACTCCATCGTTAGCAATCAGTTGCACACCCATCAACCGTATACAAACCGTTTCGACTATAACGATGAAATTCGAATTCCAATTCCTGAAGATATGTCACCTCTACCAAGTTTGAGCTATCTATACATAGAGGGAAAATTACGAAAAGCAACCGGTGAAGTTACGACGGCTAAATTTCTTAACAATGGGTTGGCACACTTATTTAGCGAAATCCGATACGAAATCAATGGTGTCGTTGTCGATTCTGTTACCAAACCTGGTATTACATCTACTCTTAAGGGATATGTGTCCTATACTTTTGATGATGTTAAAAAGCTTCAAAATGCTGGCTGGTTGTACGCCCCCAATACTCACATTACCGATGCACAGGGCAACTTCAGTGCCTGCATACCTTTGAGAATGCTGTTAGGTTTTGCCGAAGATTATAGAAAAGTTATACTTAACATCCGACAGGAACTTGTCCTGATTCGCAGCAATACCGATGCTGACGCTGTATTTAGTGCTACCGTAGCGGAGACGGCTAAAGTTACGATTGACAAGCTGTAT
Organism: Agriotes lineatus; assembly: GCA_940337035.1. Classification (NCBI taxonomy): domain Eukaryota; kingdom Metazoa; phylum Arthropoda; class Insecta; order Coleoptera; family Elateridae; genus Agriotes; species Agriotes lineatus. The sequence continues at coordinate 41,637 of CALNHX010009453.1, forward strand.
TGGAAAGTTCCACATGTCACTCCAGGTCTTGCTCAAGAATTATCTCTAACCAAATACTGTGACAAAAATATCGACACGCAAGTAGCGTTTCGCAGCTGGCAACTTCATATCATACCAGGCGTTAATGCCGTAACTCAACATTCTCATGCCATTGCAACAACCACCAAATTGCAAACCCCCAGATACGTCATCGTAGGTTTTCAGACGGAACGTTCGAGGCTCATCTCTAAGGACAATAGCCATTTCGATAAAATTAATCTTACGAATTTCCGAGTTTATCTCAACACAGAACGTTTCCCCTACCATAATTTACATAACAATTATGGCCTCAATCATTACGCCACGTTATACGATATGTACTCCAAGTTTCAATCATCCTATTATAACAAGACCGACGAGCCTTGGTTCAAGCCCAATGAGTTTGCTGACAAATCACCCATTGTTGTGATCGATTGTTCCCATCAAAAAGACTACCTCCATGCAAACGCTGTCGTTTTTCGAGTTGAATTTGAAACTTCCGCTAACGTGCCAGCCAACACAACCGCGTATTGTCTCGTTCTTCACGATCGGGTTTTTACTTATAACGCGTTGTCAAAGGCAGTTAAACAACTGTAATTTCTCAAAACCACTTCAGTTGCACCTCGCCTTTTAACGTAACTGGATCGTGCTCCTACCACTTAATACGATGAAGCTCATTATCGACATTCAAGGCTTCAAGACGTCGGATAAGCACTTCAGCCCAAAAGAATTGGCCGCCTACGACGGTACCTCAGTATCACACTACGTCTTAAAATCACCGTTTCCGTTCACCGCCTTACCATCTCATTTGCAACAACAAGCCCACTGGGTAATGACTAATCACCATTGCATCGATTGGAATGAGGGATTTACTCCAGCATACATGTTTCCTGCAATCTTGCGACGTCTTCTGCAGGGTGCCACCGAAGTATATGTGAAAGGTCGAGAAAAAGCAGTTTTTCTACGCCGCTATACCAATATCCCCATCATCGAAGTTGAAGAACAACCGGCCCTCACCCCATCACAACCCGCTTGTTTATATCATTCTGCTCCAGTGTGTTATTGTGCTTTGCCTAACGTTTACCATATCTATAATCACTATGTAATGGAATAAAACAACTTTTTAATTTTTATTGTGTTTTTATTTGCATACAATATATACAGTATTACTACATGGGTTAAACACCTACGTACTAGTGGAAAAGCGTTCTACATAAATTGTGTCCCTATGTCTCGCAGTACTTTATCCACAGTAAGTATCCGGCGTTGGAACCGCAACCTATCCATAGCCTCTCGTTTTCACAGTCCTCTCCGAGCTTCTCGATACGCATACGCCCACGTATGCAAATTGCACACCTGATTCTTCGAGTCGTCAAACTGCACGCTCTTCTTCATTTTCTTTCCTCTCTATAAAGTCTTTCACCTCACACATGTGTTCGTCCAGACTGAGGCTAGCCATTAAATCTACAAGGAGACCTTCATTTATGGCTCCGTTTAAAAATAGTCGACCAACAGCAACACCGTTTTTGTACATTTTTTTTTCTTCAGTTCCTCGTCACTGAACCAACCAAAACCGTATATGGCTTCGCGAGACGCGTCAAACGCCAAATCGTCCAACAAACTCACTAATCGTTTAACCGCACTAGGCACGTCTCTTGCAGCTGGTCGAGCGGCTTCTCTATACCACATCCACATGACTAAGCTTCTAGTGCTTAAATGCGATGTTGCGTGCACATTCAACAGATGGGTAGGCGGGCATCACCATAACTCGTATACGATTTTTCACACATTCACGTTCTAATCTCCAATTGTTTAAATACTTCTCGATGGGCTCCATCACATTGTAATCAAACCAATACCCGTCTGGAAGTGGTACTGTTGCAAAAGTTCTAAAGTCCGGATGTCCATCCAACGTAACGGTAATTTTCATTTGATTGCAACCAAACCATAGAAATAACTCCGAAAATTCCTGGAAATATTTTCCATATTGCTCTCATGTGTCCATGTTACAACCAGACTGTCACGATTTATTCAATAGACTATGATTTATTTTGCTGCTGCACCGTTTTTGTACATTTTTCTTTTTGGTGGGAGGAGGTTCTAGAGTTTGACTTTGAAATTAAAGCCAAGGTGTTAGAGTTTGTCCTTGAAAATGCTGCGACCTTGAAAATCACCTTAGCCTTCAACACTGGCCTTAAACTCAAGGACAAATTTTTTCGCAGAAGGTCGTCGCTGTTTTTCATTAAATAGTTTAAGGACTCGGTGGTCTAATGGGGAGCCAATCGGTGCATTAAAGGGAATTCTAGACACTGCGCCTCGGGAGATCTGGGTTCGAATCCTAGTCGAGTCAATTTTTTAATAAATAATGCTTTATTTAGTAGACAATGAGAATAGCCTATCCACATGACTAAACTAATACCTGCAGACCAAGTTCTTCTATTCGAAAGTCGCACCGAACAATGTTACTACCATACTTTAAAATTTCATACATGGAAACAGTGTTCTCGGTTGTTACCGCCAGGTCTTGCAACACACTCCGTATATTGTTAATGCAGTCCCCAGGCAGGTTTGCAATACCCGTCACTATTTTGTGATAAAATTGCTCAAAGTTCTGCGCTTTTAGAACTGCGAATCGCAATTCCACCAGCATCTGCAAGTCCCACAGCTCTTCCAACGATTCTTTCGATAAGTAGACTTCACTCTGTCCCACTTCTTCAATTTTTAGTATCTTCTTTTCCTGAAGTTCCAAGAATGTAGACTGTTTCCGTACAGCTACCAGCGGAGACCACTGCTCTTCGGAGGAGGAATAGAAATAATTCGTCAGGATCCCCTGATTTTCAATTAGGGTAGCCCAATCCAACTCCTCGAACTCCACCCAATCATTTTTGTTTCATCTTATTTGAATCACTGGGGAAAATCCGGAGTTCGCCCTTAACCCCACACACACGTACTTTGAACTGGAGTTGTTTAACTTGTACGTTGTATTATTCAGAAGCACTGGACATAACTGCACTTTATGGACTCTCGTAGTACTGCTCGCCACCGCAGCTACTTGCCGACCCTTAAGTACTTCTATAGCTTTTAACAAGGCTTCCATATCAGCGTTCGAATGCTACTACCCTTGCAGACTCTTCTACGCGCTTTTATTCTCACATTTCCAAGGTTACATGTGGATCCTTGACCTTGAGCAACCGACCTTGAAGTCAAGCTCACAGTAGTACCTTTTTTGGATTAAACAATTATGGGGACCTTGAGTTGAAATTCTACATATAGCATATTTAGCTTGACTGAGACCTCGACCTTGAACTTTGTCTTAGCCTTCCAAGTGGCCTCGACCTTCAAGTTTAGCCTTGACCTTGAAGTTCAGCCTTGCAAAATAACCTTGACCTTGAACTCAAGGCCAAGTGGTGGGGGGAGGTTCTACAACTGTCCATTCTAACCTACTCAACTCTGCAAGATATGCTATTTAAAGAACTATTGTCAGGTAGAAATAGAACACATATTAATACATTTGTATCAATCAGTGTTAGACCTAAAGTCAAATAAAAATTTGTCAAATGTGACATTCTCAGAACTGGTTTCTACAGTAACTATAGAACTTAAATCTGGCGCAATTTCAGACGAAACTGAGCATGCGCAGTGGATCACAACCAATCAGCATCTATTCCCGAGTTGTCTCAACTCTTATAATATTTAGGAACTCTAAGAGGACGCGACTTATAGGTTATAGTAATGGACACAAACATGAACCATTAATATTAGATGCTTAAGTTTTTCGTTTGAATTTGGTAATTACGAGATGCAGAATGTGTTTTTCCAATATAAGGAATTGTTGCACGTGCAAGCATATTAATGGGTAGATTAAGGTTTTGACTTTTGATCCTCAGCTGCGACTGCGGGCATATTAAGTTACACACACAGGGCCCTGGGCCATTTTTGCTTTCAGCTTAATAGTGAAATATGTGGCCACATAATTCACACTTTTCTTACAGGAAACTGGAGATATTTGGGCATAGTCTAATTGGGAAATTCGTCACGCGGAAAAAGGCAAATAGGGATTAAAGTGGCAATTTACGACTCGGGGTGTTAGTCACCCACATCTAGGGCACCGAAAATATTATAATACGATTTAAATTGCGGTAGAAATACTGCGTCATAATGGAAACATTATGATTGGATAATTACGCAGCGGAAACGCTGTGATTGGTTATAGGGTGGAATCACCACTGGTATTTCCGAGAGGGGATACCCACTGCGAGCTGCTATTTAAAGAGAAACTAACTCGACGGAGTCAAGACAACAGTTTTTGGGCACCTTACTTGATCCCTAATTCCGCGGTTGTCGCTACATTTAATCGGCGGCCAGATCGTCGCTACTGCAGATTAAGGGCAGACGACGGTAGTTTTCCTTATCCCTAATTCCGCGGTTGTCGCTACATTTAATCGGCGGGCGAGATCATCGCTACTGCAGGTTAAGGGCAGACGACGGTGGTTTTCCTTATCCCTAATTACGCGGTTGTCGGTACAGCAGGTGGAGAGCGGCGGCGCAATTTCCTTCAATGATAAATTTCCTTTACAAACTCTCAAGTCCTTCCTTGCACTGACTAAGTCACCGTATTGCTATTATTACACCAAAAATTGAAAAGCATTACATTTCCCATTAGACTGTGCCCACTACAGAAAGGTAAAGGGAACAATTTGGTTGTTAACCCTTAAGTACGAACGTTACGTCTGAGAGACGAAAATGTTCGATGCGCGGTTATATTTTCCCCTCCAGTTAAGATTTATGGTTGATCCTTCATCGAATTTCAAACTACCTAAAAATAACTCAGTTTTTAAAATTTCGCTGCGGTGGGATGTTTTGTGCGGAAGTTATTTATATTTAAAAATAAATTCCGTCTCAGAGACGTCACGTTAGTTTGTACGCTACTATTTTTGCGTGATGGATCAAAAACCAACTTGCTCAAATACGGTTAGATCAACAGACAGTTGCTTGAGCAGCAAGTGTTCCAGTAGTATTATGAATTAGAGTATTAGACAATGAGAACAGTAACGGAGAGCCTAATATTGATGAAAATTCTACTATACTTAGTGACCCTAATGTGTTCATCTTGCACTAATTCTGTATAGTCTTAGGGTGGTGTGAAATTTTATACATATTTTTATATCTCACTTTTTTTTAGTTAAGTTGTGTTAGAATACCATTGTCTGTTGAAATATGTTTGCTGATAATAACAAAAAAAATTGAAAATTGCCTTTTTCTGTATTTAAGTTAACATCTACAAATTTACACTATTTGACTCTGTAAATACTAATATTTTTATGAATTTATATTTTTTATGAGATTAAAATATGCTTGATACATCATTGCATAGTACTTTGTTTAAAAACAAAATAGTAATAAATTCATAAATAACTATATGCCCGTCTCTGAGACGTCATGTTAGTACTAATGCACCACAACAGACACGTTAGTACTTGAAGGTTAAATTTAGTTTTATATACGAGAGTATAGGGTTTATTGCTTTAATAAATGTATAAAGCGTTTTTGGCGTTTCATTTCATCAAAGTGTGTGTATGAGCCTACTAAATGAAGAACTTGCAGTTACAAGGGTTATAAGAACCCTAAGGGTACACAAGTTACGAGAACTTGTTTAAAGCATTCATAAAATCTGTTAAATTAAAACAAAGTGATGTACACAACGTAGGGGGTTATAGATCACTAGAGGCCATCAGAAGAAACCGACGTGCGCATTTACGACACCACAAGACTGTCTCGTTACAATATTTTAAAAATCTAAATTAATAATTCGTTTTGATATTTGAACAACTAAAACTTAGATATTTATAAATAAGACTTTGTTTCATTTACACTTTATTGAAAAGATAGGTAGAATAAAATAAAGATCACCCAGTATTATGCATAGATATTATTTTTCTACATTTCTTTTTAGGATACTGCATTGGTAACTAGCAGTTACAAACGAGTTCTATTACTACTGGTCTAGGCCGGTAAATTTTATCTACCGGACTCGTTTGTAACTGTAACTGTGTAAACGCTAGTTACCAATGCAGTATCCTAAAAAATCTCATACGATACACGACCGGTAGCATTATTATGGCCTTGCCAAACATACAGGTCTCGCCCTACGGGCTCGACCTGTAAAGTATTGGCGCGGCCATAAAAATGTTGCTACCGGTCTAATAACGTACATAGCTATTCTGAGCCAAGGCCTGTAAAGAATAAATTAAAATATGTTTGTCAGCTGTTTTATGAATATTTATTGTACATTGTAGTTTATTCCGGGTAAAGTGTTAATATAAATGTATGCCATTTCAAACTTGACTTTAAATAAGTCAATCCAATGGTTTCACATCTTTCACAAAAATCCAAAATTGCATGGAAAAATTACTAAGTAGTAAGATGTGGTTAATATAGTTCTCAAAACGTCTCTATTCAACGTGGTAACTTCTGCCACCAGCACATTAAAAGTATTTTATCTAGATGCATACGAATTCGACTACACTTAAATTATTCACGACAATAAAATAACTGTACGTACTGCAGTCCCATATATTTCACCATCGCTGGTACAATGCAATGACAAAACGAGTGTTAAGCAATAAATAAAAACCTACAATTACTTCGTTTTATATTTACACAACACATATCAAAAGGTATAAAAGTATGCTAGAAAATACCAAATGGATGATTGCCAATTTAAAATGTCCAATTTAGAATTAACATTAAGAGACCGACGTTGAGTAGTAGAAACAAACATCTGCCTACAAAACAGACTAGATTTTTTAGTACTGAATGACATGAAGGTCTATAACAGCAGTTATAATGAACACAAATACAAAGATCCTAACATTAAAATTATATTAACATAAATTAATAAATAAGATCTAATTTTATATTATGCGGCAACTAAAACTACAAATCAACTTATTTAAACACGTAATATTTCGAGAGATTTATTGTAACAAATGGCAATCCAGTCTGGTTGAGTCGCACCCCATTGTATTTGGTTAACTTCGCCCTCTGCAGCTGTGTAGGCTAATATGGGATCCTCGATCGCCCTGGGCATTTGCTGAATGTCCCAGATGAGTGCCTGATGATCGTCTGCGGCTGTGCAGATGTGGCAACTGGAATGCGGTGCCCAAGCTATGCCATTCACACACGCCCTGTGGTTGTTCAGTCGAGCGACAGGAGTGCAAGGCACTCGCACATCTAAAATTATAACCTCACACGAATCCATAGCCACCGTGGCCAAGTAATTGGGATCCTGCTTGTTCCAAGCCAGTCGTAGCAGGGGCGTATGTGCAGGGTCTTCGTATATTATCGTTGAATGCTCTAAGTGGCGTAAATCAAACATACGAACAGACCCGTCTGCACCTACTGAGGCAAACATGTCACGTCCACCTCCAGCTCGTGAAAATGCTATGTCGTAAACCTCTTTATCATGAGCTATTAGCTGCGTTTTAACATGACCTGACACTAGGTTCACACGGCCGAGCATTTGACCTGTCTCGAGGCCCCATATAGTGCATGTTGTGTCAATCGACGAGGTGCCAATGAGATTGGGGTCAACTTCGTTCCAGTCGAAACTCGTGAGCGGAGCACAGAAATCTGAGTTTTTGTTATTGTTCAGGACACATTCTAACCGAGTTTCAGGCTCCCCTGCCCTCCATACTCTTAAATAGTCGCCACTAAAATCAATACAGTAGAATCGTTTAAATTTGTTAAAAAGTACAACAAACCTTGTAGCTAGTAAGTCGGGTAAAATGCCTTTGCTGTCTGGAATCCACATAATCTTAGTGGTTGGATAGGGGTGGTCAAAGGTGCTTTTTGCTGAAAATTCGCTTGTGTCCTCGTCTAGCGATACTATTTGCACTTTATTGTTGTATTCTTCAACAAAGCTGCCTAGGGCTAGCCGAAACCGCTTGTCTGGTCTGACAGACCAATTCATGCTGTACAATGGCCATGGTGCCATGTATTTATAGATCTCTTTTCTTTTTCCTGCAGGAACTCCAGAGTGGGCCATACTTTAAGGAAGTCTATTAATAACTAAATAAATTATTTCAATATTT
>CALNHX010009454.1:0-49719 GCA_940337035.1 Agriotes lineatus
GGCGAAATTGATCACCTATGGGGGGCGAAATTGATCAGGTATATGGGACGAAATTAACCGCAGATCAATTACGCTCCACATAAACCTTAGTTTTCACTAATAATAACAACAATAATAATAAGAATAATAAGAAAAAGATGTGGTTACTAATTACTACTTATTATTTTAGTATGTCAAAATGGTGAGAACTTATAAAAAAAAGCTTAGTACAAGGCAATATAAAAACTAATCTGACCAAACAATTGAGGATGCACTGGAAAAGGTGGTTAATGGATGGAGTCTGCGCAGAGCGTCAAATGAATACAATATCCCATTTGGTACACTGCGTAACAAATTTCTTGGGCTTCGGACACGCAAAAACGGTGGTCAACCTGTGTTTACCATCGATGAAGAAAAAGCACTAGTCCAAGCTGCTTCAACATGTGGAGAATGGGGATTTCCACTATCTACACGCTAAAACGTATCTAGACAGTCAGGGCGGAACATTGCCAAATTTGATAATAATTTGCCTGGTAAAGATTGGGCATATTCATTACTACAGCGACACAAAAATGATATAACTCATAAATTGGCTGCAAATATTAAAAGAGCCCGCGCTGATATTTCAAGAGAAATTATTGCTGATTATTTTAAAAATCTTGCAAAAACACTGAATGGGGCAGCAGCGTCACACATATTTAATTATGACGAAACAAACCTCCAAGATGATCCTGGAAAAAAGAAGATGCTATTTCGAAGGGGAACTAAATATCCTGAGCGAGTCTGTAACTTTACTAAGAGCGCTACTTCAATAATGATGTGCGGATCTGCTTACGGCGTGCTGTTGCCTCCTTATATCATTTATAAATCTGAGAAGATGTGGATACAGTGGACTGAACAAGGCCCAAAAGGCCAACCATGCTGTAATGGAAGATGTTGTGCATCAGGATCCGCTACAACAGGACACACCATGGGTGGATGGATGCGCAAACGTTTTTGGATTGGTTTGCGTCTACATTTTTGCCGCATGCAAAGACACTGGACGGTCGGAAGATTTTGATAGGAGACAACTTATCATCGCATTTTTCGAATGAAGTGTTACAGATTTGCGAACAAAATAATATCGCATTTGTATGCCTCCCAAAAAATTCAACCCACCTTACCCAACCATTGGATGTAGGATTTTTTAGGCCTTTTAACTGGCGTGGAGGACAATTCTTACTAAATGGAAAATAACTCATAAACTGGCAGCTTCCATTGACAAAAAGGACTTTCCTCATCTACTGGCCGCAACATTAACAGAAATGGATAAGAAGCATGACGAAGGGGCAATAAAGAAAGATTTAATTCCATCATTTAAAGCGACAGGATAGTACCCATAGACCCTGAACGAGTTTTAAATAAAATTCCGTCTGAAAACACCGAACCTGCTAATACTGTGAGTACTGCGTTGGTTGATTATTTACAACAACAACGATTCTCAGCTGCCCCCTCTCGAAAACATATAAAGCGCCAAAAACTGGTTGTGGAACCTGGAAAGAGTGTAGCTGCGTATAATGATGAAACCTCATCAAATAGTGAGTCCGAACTAATAAATGAACCACTTACCAATGACAACTCTGATGATGAGCCCATTGAAGATCCTATCCAAGAAGTTGATTTAGAAACAGAATATTATGAACCCAAAGAAAGTGAAGTCGCAAAAGGAAAATACGTGTTGGTGAAAATACTTGGAGGAGTGCGTAAGAAAACCACTTACCGATATGTTGCACTAATTCAAGGAACGACAGATGATGGTGAAATTGAAATGATAGGAATGAAATCACTGATCAAACAAGAAAAGTATTCAGAGTTGAAGAAAATGATGAATTTGCTGCAGTTTTTTCCGACATCGTAGCCTTCTTACCAAATCCTGAATTATCATCAGACTGTAGTGGTACAAATGTATATTCTTTTTCAAAATCTATAGACATAAATGAAATGTAAAACCTTTGTTCTTTTATATTTTATATTTTAAACCTTAAAATGTATCTTGTTTGTTGCTTAAATGTAAGCTAAAGCGTTTATTTTTAATAAAGATTATGATATAACGTTCTGCCTGTTTTATTTTTTTAATACGCATAGAAATTAGGCTGAGTATCGAGATGATCAATTTCGCCCCACCATGATCAATTTCACCCCGACTTCCATTTTTTCTTATAACTTTCTAACCACATGGACAATTTTGTTTGGGGTCAAATTGATCAAAAGCATATTGCCTGCCTCGTTTTTCTGTGTAAAACAGCGCTGATCAATTTCACCCCACTTTGGTATAAAATTGATCACTATTTATTTTGACCCTATTATAAAACATTTCTATTAGTTCTACAATTTTACAGTCAAAATTACTTTGTTATTCATATTTATATACATTATATCACATTATACTAATATTATTAAAAAAATGCAATATTCATAGCAAATAATAGAATAAGTTTGATCAATTTAACCCCGTTCTACGGTACTAAAACCTGGAACCAAGAATTAGTACAGTAAAATTGTCGGAAAATACCCCGTCACCTTAAAAAATTGCCGCGGCGATTCCTCTTGCCCAGTGGTTTAGGGTCATTAGACAAGTGTAAAACCAAAAAGGCGCCACCCCACTCCTTGCCAAACAGCCGCCATCTTGATAACCATTGAATTTGTTTTTTCTCGCGATCCATTAGTCGCACAGAAAAAGTTATTGAACAAAAAATGTAAATAAAATTCTACACATTTTTTATCCTTGCCGCGATACCGAGAAGTTGATATTTCAAACGGTAGAGGGCAACAAAGCTACCAAAAATTTGTTTCCGCCATTCTAAGCTCTGTGAGGTGGTTTTTTCCGAAAATTGCAAATGTGAAAGTTGTAGTGCTTGAAAAAATATGCACAAATCTCTTTTAATAATGGGATTGATTTAAATAGTCTCCGAGTGATAGCCCTTCAAAGTCCGCGCAGCGTGGAAAATGTACTATATATTCCGGGGCAGCGAAGTAACCATTTCTCTTTTGCGAGATAAAATCGCCACGTCACTCAAGTAGTTTCAATGTGAATATGTTTTCACAACCTACAAAAATTCTACGCATTTTTGGTCATTGCCGCGATACCGAGAAATTGGTATAGGCAAAATAAATGAAAATGATGGGAAAGGAGTATATGAGCCCAGAATGATATCATTTGGCTCAGATCCGTAAGGCTCTTAAATTTGCTGGTGTAATATTTATTATATAATATGATAATTGCAATTGTTTGTAAATTTTGCCACAGGAATGACCAAAAAATTCAAAAATTGACAATTGCTTTACCACGTGCCATTTGTGCAAAAATAATACAGACACCCGACTGTCTTAATATTTTCCCGTAATATTGTTAATTAATTAATTATTCTTATTTTAGCATGTATTTTCGATGTTAAACGACGAAGGCCTCACCTTTTACTTGACTTAATCAGCACATGCCTCTTCAAGGTTAACACGAATTCCTTTGAGTTTCGCCTTAATTTTAAATTTTAAATTTTAATCTACAATACACCGCTTCCGGATTTTATGTAAGTCTTGACTTTTATTAGGTTTGTAATTCTCTAGCCATTAATTAATTTTAGAAGCCTGATGATGACTTAAAAGTCGAAACATGTAGCTTTTCAACCACTGGTTTTACGTCATTAAATGTTATATGGGGAAGGTTTGAGTTTTACTATTTTACCTACCTGTGATATTCACCCCATTTCGAGATGAATTTGGATTCTTCAATTTAATATGAAGCCCACCGAGCTAATTTAGTCCACACCTTTCGAAAAACGAGCCTAAAACTAAAGCGAGCTTCCTTAAACATCTGGTTCAATAGCACCTGCCGTAAAGAAAAAGTTTTTCCTAATTACATACAACTTAAACCAAAAACAACAGCCGTCAAGCAACCGACGCCATCCTCAAGGGAAAACTCGCCTGGATTAATAACGAAATTAACTACTGGTATGCTATTCGAGATAACCTTAACCTTCAGTTATACAATTTGCATCTTTCATTTCACAAATTCTTTCATTATATTGAATTCGACTTTTTATTTCACCAGGTTAAAGATGAAGTTCAGCAATTTGGTAAACACATTTTTAACAAATTAATCATTAAACTAAACAAACTTAAAGAAGCCAAAAGGTTCCATTTTGATAACAGTCAATTTTCTGATCACATACCAAATGCAAACTTCAACTTTCACCAACGTTTATTAACTTAAGTAACGTAGACTTTGGCGCCGATGAGGTATCAGCTCTTAACTTAGGATTAAAACACAATCCTAACAATTTAACCAAAAAATTATTAGACGAATTCACTATAGATTTAGAATGTGTAATACATAGATCCCCTCAGGACAACAACCTAATTAGGGCACTTTGCCATAGTAAACTTAATAAAATAGACATTAAAAATGGTAATTTCAATAAAACAGTGTTTACAAAAATTCAGACTAAATTAAAGTCTAACAATCTCATCTGCACCAAGGCCGATAAAGGCAACGCCTTAATTATTATGTCTAAGTCGGATTATATTGATAAGGTAGATGATTTCCTTAAATCTGGCGACTTTAATTTAATTAAATTAAACCTTAACAATTTTACGAATGAAGTCAGAAAATTCTTGATCTCTAACAAAGATATATTATTCAAATCATTTAATATTAATTATTACAAACTGTTACTCATGAACCCTTCACCTCCTCGCCTCTACGCCCTTCCGAAAATTCACAAACCTGATACACCGATTAGACCCATTGTTTCTTTTTCAACACCCCAGTTTCCAAAATCACAGCTTGCTTAACCAAACACTAAGATCCAATATTAATTTTAAATTTCCTTTTTCCATTAATAATTCTCAAACTTTTGCGAGGGAACTTATCAATCTTAATTTGAATGAAAACCAAAGGCTTGTATCTTTTGACATAGTTAATTTATTTCCGAGCGTTCCCTTCGCTGACTGCTTGGTTGCCCTCGACAATTATCTCATTGATAGCAATTTACCCGATACCACTTGCGATTTTTTAAAACAAGCTTTAACTTATGTCTCAATCAAAACTTTTTTCTATTCAATAACAACATTTATAAACAAAATACTGGTTTACCAATGGGTAACAACCTTTCTCCACTTTTAGCCGAAATTTTCTTAACTAATCTTGAAGTTAATCACTTTTTAAGAATCATAATATTAAAAAACATTTCATTTTTTATAAGAGATATGTCGATGACATCTTTGTGGTCTTCGAGGGAGACGACATGGACCTCAAAAATTGTTTTGATTTTCTTAATTCTGTTCATAATAACATCAAATTTACTTTCGAACTTGAAAACAATAAAATCTTGAATTTTCTTGACCTGTCAGTCACCAGGGTGACTGCTCTCTGTCAATTGGCATATACAGGAAACCTACGACCACTGATAATGTCATCCCCTTCAGTTCCTTCCATCCGTTGTCACACAAACTAGCAGCTTTTAGGTTTTTCTTCAACAGACTGTATAATCTCCCTCTTAACCAATTATCCTTCAATAATGAACTGCAGATAATTTATACTATAGCTTCTAATAACGGTTACCCTTTCGAATTGATTAGAAAACTTCAAAACAGAATATTTTCTTCATTAAAACCTAAACTTTTCACCACTTTAACCTCTTCAAGATCTAACGATAAAACTTACTATTCACTACCTTATATAGGCCCAATTTCATATCAATTCCAAAATATTCTTAACAATTTAATCTAAACATTTCATTTTCTTCCAAACATAATGTAAAATCTATTTTAGTCAATACCAAAGACAAATTAAATATTCTTGAACAATCAGGGGTTTATAAACTGAATTGTGGGGGTTGTGATGCTTCTTACGTGGGGCAGACGGGCAGGATGTTCAAAACTAGATTTAAAGAGCATTTATCCTGTATTAAAAAACAATAATTTAGCCATTTCACCTTCCAAGTCATCCTTTGCCAATCACATTTTAGAAACCGGTCACTCGTTTAATTCTTCTGAGAATTTTGAAATTTTACATTTGTGTAATAAAAGCCTCAAACTTAATTTGCTAGAGACCAAGGAGATTCATAATGTTCACAATAAAAACCCCCAGTCGTCCCTTAATGAAATCCTTTATCATAAAAATGATTTGTTATTTTTAAGCTAGTTCCGCCTTGCGCCGCTTTACAGGGACCTACTAATTTTAGTTTCCTTCTTTACCGGCTTTTTTAAATTTTAAAACTGTCAGTTCTGATTTTGTTCACTTCTGTCCTGACTCGCTTCACGTATCGGTGACAGTTTTACTTGCCAATAATGTTTAATTGTTTTTAATATTTTCCCGTAAGTTTATCACATTTGTTACTGTAATATTGTTAATTAATTAATTATTCTTATTTTAGCATGTATTTTCGATGTTAAACGACGAGGCCTCACTTTTTACTTGACTTAATCAGCACATGCCTCTTCAAGGTTAACACGCATTCCTTTGAGTTTCGCCTTAATTTTAAATTTTAATCTACAATACACCGCTCCGAATTTTATGTAAGTCTTGACTTTTATTAGGTTTGTAATTCTCTAGCCATTAATTAATTTTAGAAGCCTGATGATGACTTAAAAGTCGAAACATGTAGCTTTTCAACCACTGGTTTTACGTCATTAAATGTTATATGGGGAAGGTTTGAGTTTTACTATTTTACCTACCTGTGATATTCACCCCATTTCGAGATGAATTTGGATTCTTCAATTGTCTATGTGTTATTAAACAACAAACAGCTTGTTTCACTTCAACTAAAACATGCTACGGTGAACGAAACTATATTTTGATCGTTTGGGCCAAATGAAATGAATCGGTAATTTATTTTATTCAATTTTGACGGTTTAAAGTGACATTATTAACTCCATAACCTTCATAAACAGCTTATGATTTACAATTGAAATAAAAGTGTTTTAATTCACTAGAGAATTAAAAAAGTTTCAATGAAGAACAACATATTTTTATTATCTACAAATATTTACATTCCATTATTCTTTCTCTTTGTAGTGTGTAATATATAATTACTAAAATTTAGATCAAATCGACGATGAATGGGCAAATTTATATCTTAGTTTGAATAATTCTTAAATGTTTTATTCAAAATTTCGTCAAAATTGAATAAAAACATATATACGCACTTGAATTAAACATTTATTAACTCAAAGGTATGATCTCACTCGCACTACGTGCTCGTGAGCTTAACATCTTTGCGTGAATAAACATATGTTTAATTCACTTGGTGTATAATATTTATTAAAGTTAGTGTTTCCCGTCTACTTTTTGTAATTTGTTATTGGTAAAGCTGTTATAATACTGCTAAAAACGTCTACAATTACGATGTAAGAATATTAACCAAGAAGATTTTCTTTTGTGGGTACAAAATAAAGATACCGGAAAAATCTTAACTGTGCCAAATGATGTTATTCTGGGCTCGTATATTGAAAGTCATTTCTTTTTGCATTAACCCCAAGACATATTGTAGTCTACTCAGACACGTTTTCTTTTTTTGGAGCTGTTTCTTCATCTTGGTTGGGAGCCTCGGACACAACCGAGTTATTATCGACCATGATAGAAATGTTGCTAAAACTTTTATTGAAAAAAGAGCTCACAACTTGTTATAAACGCAATGTGAAAAATTCTTGGAAAAAATCCGTGAATACGATTGCGAGTGCTGTTTCGTGATTGTATTCTGATTAAAAATGGATAATAGTACGAGCGATAATGGTTTTCTTTATGTTAACCAAATGGCAGACATGGCATCTCGTTATTTATAATAAGTGCGGGATATAAATAATTTACATCTCTCCATTTCTCCGCGCTGCGCGGACTTTGAAGGGCTGTCACTCGGAGACTATTTAAATTAATCACATTATTAAAAGAGATTCCTGTATATTTTTTCAAGCACTACAATTTTCACTTTCACAATTTTCGGAAAAAATCACCCCCACAGCGCTAGAATGGCGGAAACAGATTTTTGGTAACTTTGTCGCCCTCTACCGTTTTAAATACTAACTTCTCGGTATCACGGCAATGATCAAAAACGTGTAGAATTTTATTTCCAATATTTTTTGTTCAATAACTTTTTCTGTGCGACCAATGGATCGCGAGAAAAAACAAATTCAATTGTTATCAAGATGGCGGCTGTTTGGCAAGGGGTGGGGTGACGCCTTTTTGGTTTTACTCTTGTCTAATGACCCTAAACCACTGGGCAAGAGGAATCGCCGCGGCCAATTTTTTTAAGGTAAAACGAAAATTTTACTGTACTAAATGGCCATCTTTGTGACGTCATAGCTCCTCACTCCACAGGCTGAGAAAGCGACAACATGATTTTTCATACTCAGGAAACACCGCCGAATAAGAAGATACCACTTGTCGGTATAAACCTACTCAGTCCCGCGAAAATCGTTATTTGACGAGGTAATTTAGTTTGGGCCCCCACTACTAGAGGCAAAGGTGGTATTATGGGCACCTGCAGGTAATATGGGCACCCCTGGGGCAAAATCACGTTGGTATCCCTTAAAGTCCCTAACATGTTTAAAAATTGACAAGGAAGTTGCATAACCTGTGACATTGACATTTGTCGTGTTTTGCTCTTCGGCGGCTAATTTGAAGTCAAGGACGTGAAAATGCCAGGGTGTTGTGTCGACAAATGTAAAAATAGTGGCAGAAAAGGATTTCAGCTATTCAGAATACCGCACAATGACAGTAGAAAAATGCGTGGTTGAATATTATTCAACGTGATCACGTACAAAACTCGATCGATTTGAGTTTGTGAAGTAAGTGGTAATTTGACTTACTTCCGGACTTGCGGACTTCCTTGCGAACTTGCGGACTACACACATACTTTAAAACATAAATTGCAGGTACATTTCTCAGACTCGCAGTTTCATATGGTTAACAATTCTTGACGTCGTCAAGTAATTCATTGGAGGTTGGTGGATTTCAATCTCCGTGAAAAAGCTAAGTTTTCTTGTTCCTCTTTAATTGTTATTCGTTGATAACGAGGGCAGATTGTCCATCGAAACGTTCGTTATTTAATACACTATTTAATCATTTTAATTTGCAGAGTGGCGAAATACCCAAAAAAGAACATGAATTATAGATTCACGCCACAAAGAAGTCTCAGAGATTATCATATGGTTAACTTTTAAAATTTGTACTAAAATTGAGACAGTTTTTAAAACTAATGTTTCTGCAATAAATAAAATAAATTACACTCATATGCAAGCACTAGAAAACCAGATTCTACAGTTGAATCTGGATGTTAACTTTGGTAATTGTAGTGGAATTAAAAAAAATGTCAATTGTTATATTCGCACACGAATGTATTTTGTTATTAAAAAATGGACTCAAAGATTCTACCAAAAAATGTATATAGTAGTTTTTCTGAGTAAAAAATTGTAATGATTAATCAGCTATTCTTTCACTGCTTACACTGGAATTTTAAATATCCCGCGGTTGCTCGTATCGTTTAGTAACTTTTTGAATTTTCATGTTTGCATCAGGTTTGCCCCACGATGTTGCTATTATTTGTAAATAGAGGGGCTATAAGCGAATTAGAGTCCCTGTATATAGGTTACTGTATACAGGATCTCTATAAGCGAATATACAGTGCCTTTAGCGAATATAAGGTCACTATATCAATAAGGTACCGCCATTCCATTCCTCGCTTGAGAATGTGAGAAAATTGTGAGATAAGGATAACAAATACAAATTTCCCAAGTGCAATAGGGAAGACACTAGTTTTTGGGGATTTTCTTTTTGGTGTAATGGCACTTGTAAAGTGAGGAATCTGTTAGGTTATGTGTTTTTATCCCCAGTTGGAGAAAATTGTGCGACAAGGATAGATACAAAAAATCACTAATGGCGGTACCTTATTGATATAGTGACCTTAAGCGAATAAAGCAGCATGCGCATTCTATCGGTAACCCCAGAAACTACTAGCAATAGCTCATAATTATGCCTGTGGAGCACGGTGGCGTAGTAGCTGCTGTCATTAGCGAAATACGGAGTGTGTTTGTATTTTAGCTAACAAAAACTTTGAAAGGTAAGGGTTTATAGCAATATTACTCTTAAAACCATTACGTATTTTCTGGTTATGGTTACTGCCGTGTATTATGCAAGTCCCAGGGGTTTTATTACTGCAATAACATTACAGTTTATTATTAACGTTAACCGGTGATAAATGTTTACATTGAAGTATGGCGAGGTTGGTAATATGGGCATCTGCTGAGCTGATATTATGAGCCCTCACACTGAAGGGGCCCATATTTCAACCACTACAAAATTTGTTGAATTTTTTGTTGCAGATGCCGCGTAAAAATTTATCTCCTCGACAAAAACCAAAGAGGAAGTGTTGGGATAAGCAGGATATGATTCAAGCCCTTGAGTCAGTCTCTGAACAGAAAATGGGTTGTAAAAAAGCGGCAAAACTATTTTCTGTACCAAGAGCAACTTTGCAAAGGCTATCTCGTCTTGATGTGCCCCCAAAAGAAGCTGTATCCAGGAAATTGGGTAGAAAGCCAATTATGCCTAAGGAAATGGAGGAAGAACACGTTTGTTACTTACTTATAATGGAGAGTAAGTTTTATGGCTTAACACGGGAGGACGTGCGACGTTTGGCTTTTCAGTTGTGCGAGAAAAACGGAGTCGAACATCAATTTACTGGTGATGGTGTTGCTGGACGGGCCTGGTTTGACCATTTTATGCACCGCCACAAAGACGTTTTCTCCATTCTTAAACCTACAGCGACATAATTTTCCAGAGCTAACGGGTTCAACAAAGATGCGGTAAACGGGTTCTTTAACATTCTTGAAGCCCAGCTAGAAAAACATACTTACCCACCAGACCGCATTTTTAATGTAGATGAAACTGGCATATCCGTTGTACAAACCAAGGTGCCTCGTGTGATTGGTCTGAAAGGCAAGCGTCAAGTCGGTGCGTTAAGTGCTGCAGAGAGAGGAGCGCTCATTACTGTTGTGTGCTACATGAGCGCTGGAGGGACTTTTGTGCCGCCGATGATGATATTCCCCAGGAAAAATATGTCAGACACTTTGATGAAGGGAGCCCCACCTGGCACCATAGGAAAATGCCACCCATCTGGTTGGATCCAGGGGAATTTGTTTATCGACTGGTTCAATCACTTCATTGACAAGACAAAATCCACATCTGAAGACCCTGTGCTTATAATCCTTGATGGGCACAATACTCACACTAAAAATCTCGATATTGTTGATCTTCCCCGGGACAATCATGTGTCCATCATTAGCCTCCCCCCACACACGATCCACAGGATGCAACCCCTGGATAAATCCTTTATGGGGCCTTTGAAACACTATAATAGTGAGTATATCAGACAATGGATGCGCCATAATGATAGGCCACTTGGACCGTATGACATTGCAGAGATTTTTGGAAGAGCCTACTTAATGTGCCAGACAGGAGCTATCGCTGTCAATGGATTCAAAGTGAGTGGAATCTACCCCTGCAACCGACTTGTATTTTCAGACGCTGATTTTGATCCATCCAACACGGAAGAGTTAGACATAGAAACTCTCCGGCAAAACAAAGGCAGAAATGTCAACCAAACAACATTAACCTTAGCACCTCTTCAAGAAAATGCAGCCACCAGCTTTCCCACCAGCACAACAGATTGTGTCCAAAACCATACACCATGCGCTAAAGACTTAGCAGAAGCTGGTCCTTCCAACTGTTCTTCTTTGCGAAAGCAGCAACATTCCGTTTCACCGAAAGATATTTGGCCCGTCCCAAAATAAAATCTGGTGTGGTACTTCCTTTTACAGTGATCTTATAATTAGCCAAAAATTTGATTTTAAATTATTAAGCATTTGTCAAAAATTACAAATTTTACAAAAACGGTACAAAATAGAGTGTTAGTTCAAGAGACAAATTTTCTCTAGAATTTTAAGCTGAATTCAAAAATGTAATAATATACCGAGTGTTCTAATTAAAATAGGAGTTAATAAAAAAAATTACAAAAAAAAAACAAAAGAAACCCATTTTAGAAGTATTCAACTGAAAAATTACCTATCTCACATCAATACACATTAAAAATGTAATAAAAATGTAAAGTTAAAAAAAAATCGTTAGAGCCGTTTTTGAAAAAATCGAAAAAAACTGAAAAATCACAAGAGTAAACACCTACTTCCGGTTATATGATTTTCTTCAAGAGCTTGCTGTCGCATCTACATAGTACACAAAACTTATATATGAAGTTTCAACGCCATACCTCTTTCCGTTTTTGAGATATTCTGTTCACAGACAGACAGACAGACAGACCAATGAAAAAAATATGTTTTTTGGGATCAGGGGACTCTAAAACGTGAAGATCTGTTGAAAACTCAATTTCGAATTTTTGGGGTGAATCCAATACTTCCTTTATTGTAAAAGGAAGTAAAAAAAGGTAACAAATAAAGGCCCTAAACCAGCAAAGGCTGCCTTAATAACGTCCTCTCCTTACAAACTTGCTTTAGAAGAAGCACAAGAAAAGAGGGCAGAACAAGAATTTAAAAACAAAACTAGAAAAGAAAGAAATCTAGCAAATAAGTGTGAACCAAAAGAGGTAAACAACAAACTAAGAAAACTGAGTAGGTTTCTTGTAAAAGAAAGTTGCAACTCTCTACCGAGCAGTCGGACGAGAAGTCGGACATAGACTCAGGAGAGTCGGTTCTCGATGCCTCCTTTGGAGTTTCAAAACTTAAAGACGACGATGCTGTGCCTTTTTTGTGGAGGAAGGTATTCTGAAGATTCCAGGGGCGAACTGTGGGTGCAGTGCCTGTTGTGTGAAATGTGGGCACACAATGACTGTGCTGACTGTGAAAGCGACTCTTACATATGCGATTTTTGCAAATAAAATTACTACAGTTTTATAAAAATGTAATCTTAGTAATACGAGTGGACTTTTATTGCTTCTCACCATGGGGCTCATATTACCGGTACTACTTCTTTTTCTCAGAAAATGTAGTATTTGTTAAGATTTTTTTTAAAGATGATCTGAATAGCAATACCATATATAAATTATATCACAAAGTGATTAAAACATACAGAAGTTTATTTTATCCAATTTTCAGGTTAATTTAATAAAAGTGGTAGCAGCTATAAGAAAAATACAAAATGGGTGCCCATATTACCACCTTTTCCTCTAATAGTGCCGACTTAACTATGAAAACCGTGTATACAGGGTGTCACTTAAGTCTATTTAAAGCTATCCAGACTCACCCTGTACATCACATATTGCTTGTAATAGAAAACATATTATGCTTTCTCGATGCTAGATTCATTAGGTACAGGCACTAGTGCAGATGATGTGTACGAACCAACATTATGGTATTACGACGCATTATTATTTACAGCGCAAAGTGAATTTGGAAGGTCAGGAAAATCGAATGACGATGAAGAAGATTTATTATTATTCGAGAACGCAGACAATATAAGTGATGTATGTGTTATTTATTTATTTATTAGTACTTATTGCTCATATAACATTTTTATACCATTCTCTCCTGGAACGTTACTTGACCTGGACCACAATAATATTCTTTATCTACTCCAGTGGGATAAGTAACTCATTACGTCACTCATTTGACATTATTTCAGTTAGGTAATGAAGCTCATTACACCACTCAGTTACGTAATGGTTTCATTACCCAACTGAGTTGTGTAATGGCTTCATTACCTAACTGAAATAGTGTCAAATGAATGACATAATGACATTTGCCTACTAAAATATTTTTGAAAATGACAAGTCCTGACATTTCTCTTAATGCACTTTTCTCAATTTTAGGCAGTCGTAGATAAAATTTTGTACAATACATGTGTGATAATGCATCATTAATATACTTGTGTGCTTACATAACTCGTGCTACGCACTCGTTTGTAACTTACACACACGTATATTAATGATGCTGTTATCCCACTTGTATAGTAAATAACTATTATACTTATTCCTAACTGTTTTGGCAGCTAAGTTGGTATTTGTTATTCTTGCTCTTTCTAAATTGACCATGTTTCCAATTGGTCGTCATTCGCCAGGTACTACAACGCAATTATTGACATCCTCGTGATCTATATAAGACTCTGTCAAACAGTTTGTTTTTGTACCTAAAACGGAAGAGGAATGGATGAATATCTCACATGGCTTTAAAACACTAAGGCAGTTTGAAAACTGTCTAGGTACAATGGATGGGAACCACATCCTTATAAAAAAACAGCTCACAGTGGATCTTACTATTATAATTATAAGGGCAGATTCAGTGTTGTTTTTAACTATCGGCTAGGCAGCTCTAGAAGAGTAGTAGAAAATGTATTCGGCATTATTTCAGAATATTGCTGATGACCCCGGATCGCAAGGAAGTAGGTAATCTAGACACACCAGTCACACAACACTCCTGCTACTGCTACTGCTAGCTTTCAATCTCAAGACATCTCAAATACACCGCGTACAAGTCGAGCTTCAGCAGGAGCGTCACTTCAATACAAATTACAATTCCAAAAAAAAATCAAAACACAGAATGTGTTAGAACAGCAAGATCCGAACTCATTGACTTAAGTCCGGTCTTTCCATTTCCTAATAAATTTATTTGACAAATAACTTTTGAAACTCCACTTCCAAATAGCACTTATTCGGCTAATAATGTAATTTATTTTCAAATAACTGACAGTTTGGCCTTCAAATAAAGTTAAAAGGTCCCTAGTACACTTGCGCAGTGTTCTGCAGCTTTCCACAGTGCATAAAGCGCATGCACGCCTGCTGTCATTCTGACATTTATTATTGTTTTGGCGAAGTTTATAAAATAATAAGGATGGGCGTTTTTGATGATTACGAGGAAAATGATTTGGCCGAAATGATAAGATTTTTTTGCGAATCCGGAGCGCCTAAGTATACGATACGCCCACGGCCGGATACTATAGATGAGACGAAAACAAATTTGTAAGACGATTCAGGCTTTCTAAAAATTCAGTAAGACAAATACTGGATAAAATGGAAGTCCCTGTGAAGCATCGTTCAGACAGGTATAAAGTGAAACACACTACAATTGTGGTGGTTATCATTAACTAAGCTCATTGTAGAAATCATGCAATTTCACCACTACTACAGACATTTCTGACACTGCGATTCCTTGCGTTTGGAAGCTTCTACATAACAGTTGCCGATTTTTGTGGCATTCACAAATCTACAGAAGGAAAGCTTATTCAGCGTATTTTTAACTCATTGGTTGAGTTCCATGCTACATTAAATTTCCAGAAACTGCCGAGGAAAGAAACGCCACACCTGCACAGTTTGGAAGAATTGCACGTGTTCCCAGAGCGGAACTATCGACAGTACACATGTAAAATTACAGTCACCAGGTGTGTATGTACACTTGTGCTCATAAAAATAGAATACACTTACTATTCGACTGATTTTTTAAATATTTTAGTTTTGTAATACCGGTTGGTTTGAAACATCGATAAGGTGAAATGTTTGTTGTATTAAATTACAAGAAAATAGTTAAATAAAAATATCGTATAAAAAATGTATTTAACAATGCGAATAACACGACTTTTCAAATCAGTCCAACAGTAAGTGTATTCCATTTTTATGAGCACAAGTATACATGAATTTTGTTTTGCTGTCTAATTTTCTAAATTTGGGTAGTTCTCAAAATTATAGTGGCTTAATACAAGCATGCCAGATACTTAATATACCAACTTATTACAATTAAAATGTAGGGAAAACTGCATAATGCGGGACCAATTCCCCTCATATTGTTAATATTAATTATTATGAACCATATTTCTGCAGTAACCTTAACTAAAATGATAAAGGAAGCAAGTAAACAATGGGGAAGTGGCCCCGGATTCTGCAGTTAAGCCAAAATTCGTTCTTTTGATTTCCTATACAGATTGTCCGGATTGTATTCGGGACATGGGAAATTAATGAGTGCGATACGGATAAACAGATAAAATGAGTAGGTATGACAGAAATAAAACATATCAAAATTTATCAATATACCAATGGACACTTTCAAAACTTTTCATAGAAGCTCATTAGAAATTTCAAAATGCAGTACACGGTATAGTACGTATAGTAGCAGAAAAGAGTCAAATTATTTTATGGATTTATGCTGGGAACTCAATCAATGAAACTCTAAATTTATTTATAACGGCGTTTGAAAATCGTCCCATTCCTTCACGTTCAAGCATATTCAGAATTGTTTGTAATTTTGATGAAACCGGTGCAGTGTCTAAGTGTAAGTGTCGTCAAAATATTGTAGCGCAGATTAGGAGGAAAGACAAGCCCGAAACTTAATGATTTGTGCTAGTGTTGAACAAGACCCTTCAAAATTCTGCAGAACATATATAAGAGAATTGTTCAAGAAATTCTTCGCAAAAATGGGTACTGATCGGATAAAATACGCCCGAACCAACAAATTTTTCCTGAAGATCGGGTAAAACGGATGGAATTCTGTGAAAACATCATGGAAAGAGCAACTCAGGATGACAACTTTATAAAAATGATATGATTTACCGATGAATGTTCCTTTCCTTTGCTTGGTAAACATAATCCTTCTGTTGTAAGATTTTGATGTCAACACAACCCACATATGCGAATGGATTATCGAACTCAATATCCACAAAAACTTAATGTGTGGGCTGGAATTTTAAACAATCATATCATTGGACCATTCGTCATTGATGGCAACATAAATGGTGCTAAATATTTAGATCTGTTGCAGAATCAAATAGTTCCGGCATTGCAGCAAGTTCCTGTTGACTTTCAGGACATTTGGTTTCAGCAAGATGGCTGTCCAGCCCACAATATGCGTGAAGTACAAGCTTATCTAAATGATAGGTTTCCTAATCGTGTAATTTCCACCAGAGGAACAATTCCGTGGGCACCCAGGTCACCAGATTTATCTGTAAATGACTTTTCTGTGGGGTTATATTAAAGAAACATTTATAAACACGAAACAGCTAGTAAACTGAATGAACTGCGTCAAAAAATAACCAATGCATTTGAAACTATTACTCTTGAAATATTGCATAATGTGCGGCTAGAGTATCTGGTAGTCTACGTGATATGGCGCAATAAATATATGTCGATGGAGAGTCAAGTCCGGATATACAAAACTGCAGTGCGTCCAATCTTGACCTAAATAAAAGGCCTATTAAGAACCACAGAAATGAAAACACTACGGGCTATAGCAGGAGTGACATTGTGGGATAGACAAAGAAGCACTGAAATCAGACAGAGATGTGAAGTATCAGATGTAGTTAGATGGGTCCGAAGCAGAAGACGAGAGTGGAAGGCACACGTAGACAGAATGGAGGAAACCCGACTGGCCAAAATTGCCCTTGCGGAAAATCCAGGCACCGATAGACCCATTTAAATATAGTTATTAAGAAATATGCTTTTTTAATTTTGGGAAAATAAAGACCATTATTATTATTATTATTATTATAGGAAGACCACCAAAGAGATGGTCCGATTCATGGACATCGTCATCCCAAGACCACACATAGCGACGACATATGGCAATTAAGCAAGCTGAACTAAATGACTTAGTTCGAGACTTCAACTTGTCTAAACAGCATGCCGAACTGTTAGGTTCAAGATTATAACACTGGATTTACTAGCAAAGGGAATAAAAATTACAATCTTCAGGAACCGTAACCAAGAGCTGTCCTCGTTTTTCACTATGCAGGATAAAATGTGTGTATGTATAAACCCATATCGTATTATGGAAAAATTAGTCTTTCAGCATAATTCCGACGAGTGGCGCTTGTTTATAGATTCATCAAAAATTAGCTTGAAAGCAGTGTTTTTGCATAATGGAAACAGAAGACCTTCAATTGCTACGAAAGTATGTCGCTAATTCTAAATGCAATAAATTATGACATCTATAAATGGCAGATATGTGTAGACCTACAAGTGATAGGGTTGTCATTGGGGCTTCAGGATGGTTTTACCAAGTACTGCTGTTTTCTTTGTCTTTGGGATAGTAGGGCAACACAGAGCCATTACCAAATAAAAGAATGGCCCCAAAGAGATAAATTTATTCCAGGCCAAGCTAACATAAAAAACTTACCTCTTGTCGATCCCAAAACAGCCTTTGTTACTTCGATTACATATAAAACTGGAATTATTAAAAATTCTGTTAAAGCATTGGATAAAGAAGGAGTAGCTTTTAATAGTATATTACGATACGGG
Source organism: Agriotes lineatus (assembly GCA_940337035.1). Taxonomy (NCBI): domain Eukaryota; kingdom Metazoa; phylum Arthropoda; class Insecta; order Coleoptera; family Elateridae; genus Agriotes; species Agriotes lineatus. The sequence goes on from CALNHX010009454.1 coordinate 18,240, forward strand.
TTTTATAAGAAGCATTTTGTAGCACGCACGGGTTTAGGGTACGACGAGCGAAGCGAGGAGTGCCCTAAAGGAGTAAGTGCTACAAAATGCCTTATAAACGAGGTAGTAGGGAGGCCAAGTGAATTAATAATTATTTTCGTGGGACTGAGTAGGTTTATACCGACAAGTGATACCATTGTAATCAGCGGTGTTTCTTTAGTAGAAAAACTCCTGTTGTCGCTTTCTCAGCCTGTGGAGTGAGGAGCTATGACGTCACAAAGATGGCGATTCTTGATATCAGGTTTTAATACAGTAAGACTAGGTTTAACCCAAACATCCAAAAAATAAAATTCTACCCAGTGACAAACTGTTTAGTACCCTCCTCTTAGTAAGTGGAAAAAAGTTGCATGACCTTGCGTGTCGGATTTAGGCGGGAGGGGGTTGGAAAGGTGGTAAAATGGTAGGTTTCAACAGTTTTACAGTTTTTCGCAAATATATCGTTAACTGCAAGGTTTAGCGCAAACTTGATCCTATACAAAATTAATGTACATTTAATTTACAATAAAAATGGTCTTATGAATTTTTGCACTACAGTAAAGGATTACGGAAATATGGAGGGGGTAAAAATGTAACTTTTTCTGTTTGTCAAAAAAAGCAAAAATCACGCCTATGAACTCGTAATATTCGCTCCAAGTGTATTATATAAAGTATTCAAAGAAGTGGGGAGGCCAGGTGGTTATGGTAAAGCATCCAGCATAAAAGACGAACAACATTTACGCAGATCATTCACTACTACACATGTTGAAGTGAAAGTGGAAGATAAAATTAATGTCACTCTAGGACAAGCAAAATTTCTAACTAGTATTAAGAACAAGATACAACTGATTACTCTCATCACTGTACACTTACAGCAAGCTGGCTGCAAAGTGATTCAGGCAGAATGTGATGCTGAGACCAAGATCGTTTTTACTACAATTGACGAATCAAAGAAGGAAACAGAGGGTATCGTAATTGGCAATGACAACGATTTATTGGTCTTGTTGGTTGTTCATGCTCCAGCCATCAAACAGTTGAAGATGGTTGTACCGAATAAAGGTATAACCAAGAAGAAAAAGTTTACTGCATTGGAGACATTCAGCGTGGTATCGGAAAAATGAAGGATGTTCTCTTGGCAGTTTACACTTTCGCCGGATATGATACCGCCTCTTCAATTTATAGAAAGGGAAAAATAACGCCTTCTGAAAGCGTGCGACGTGACAAGGAATTTTACTTAAAGCAGTTGATTTTTAACCACCCAAATGCAGACCCAGATGCAGTAACTGGCTGGAAACCATTTCTTCCTTCCGATATTTGCATCAACAAATGCAGATAATTTAGATAATCTGCGCCATCAATGTTATTTGTAGACCATCGCAAAGAAGCCTGTACACACAAATTTCAGGTTGGCTGTACTTTTCCCTACTTCAGCAGCTGCACAACAACACTCTTATAGAGTTTACCATCAATTGCAGCAATGGCTCAATCTCAATAAAGATTCACTAAAGTGGGGTTGGAAAAGGATTGGTGGTTATGTGCGTCCAGTTGCAACCACAAAGGCAGCTGATCCTGAAAAAATGCTCTCCCTCATTGTTTACACTTGTAATGCGGGGTGTGTCAGGAACTGTAAGCGTCGACAGAGTGGCTTGAAATGCTCAAACATGTGCAAGAATTGCTCCTGACATGGGTGCACCAACACAGATGCACTAATTATTGACGACGGCATCGATGAAGATAATCTTCAACATGAAAAAGAGCTTGAAGGTTTTTAGGTTACTGATTGCTGTTATTTATTATTATGTAACTACCTTGAACGTTGTACATACCAGTTTTCATTGAAGAACATTGAATTTACTGAAAAGCATGTATTGTGAAGAAAACAATTTCCATTATTTTTTGTATTACAGCTTATTAGATAAAGTTTGTAGTTAACCCTGTTTCAATGATATCCACATGATTTTATCTTTTTAGGATGATATGACAAAAGATAGAGGTAATTTAAGTAGGTGTAATTATAAGAACACAAATGGGAACGAAAAAAACGATATGATGAATTATTCAAAGAGAAAAATAGGGAAAATGAAGATAAAAGCAACAAAGGAGGGGAGCCATGTAGATATATTATCATATACATACACATAGCCGTACATACATACATCATCATCATCATCATCATTCGTTTTTGCTCCTGTAGAAGCATAGGGCGTCTTTCGACGATTCTTCAGCATTTGGTTTTTCCACCTATATGGTAGCAGAGTTGCCAGCTCTGTACCAACATACATACATAAACACATACAAATGTTCCTATCTTATTGATGCGTCACTAAGTACTTTTTATAACGAAACACTTATTTTTAAGTGAGTACGATGAATCCCAAGCTAACTGGAAAATAATGACATCATTACCCCTTCCATATCTCTGTAACCCTTGTCGGGAAGTCAAAAACGCATAAGACCATTTTTATTGTAAATTAAATATAGATTAATTTTGTATAAGATAAAGTTTGCGCTAAACCTTGCAGTTAACGAGATATTTGCGAAAAACTATAAAACTGTTACAACCTACCATTTACCACATTTCCACCCCCCTCCCTCCTAAACCCGACGCGCAATGTTGTGTTCAACTTTTTACCACCTATTGATAGAAGGGTACTAAACAGTTTCCTGCTGGGTAGAACTTTTTTTTGGATGTTTGGGTTAAACCCTAGCTTTACTGTACTAAAACCTGGAACCAAGAATGGCCATATTTGTGACGGCATAGCTCTTCTCTCCACAGGCTGAGAAAGCGACAACATGATTTTTCATACTCAGGAAACACCACCGAATAAGAAGGTACCACTTGTCGGTATAAAGCTACTCAGTCCCACGAAAATCGTTATTTGACGAGATAATTTAGTTTGGCCTCTCTACTAATAGTCCGGTCGGCAGGTACTTTCTACCTGGACACAATTCCCAAGTTAATGAAATTTTGGGATATTGTTTGGGGATGGTATTGGGTGTGGAATCTGAGTTTTCGACCTCGAGGACCCTGTGCTAACTCGGGGAGGGCCAAAAAACCTCGACATTTTCGGACTTTTTTCGGTTTTTCGCTTATATTTTCTGAACCATGCGTTTTTAGAGAAAATCACCCTTATAGAATGTTGTAGAGCATAATATTTCCTTCAATTTTAATTCATCAAAATTATTTGTTGACCCAATACTTACCGAGATACAGCAGTTGAAAGATGGAACAAATTTCTCAAAATGCAAAAAAATAGAAAAATACAGGTTTTTGCCTCATATTTTTCAACGTATCTATGTATACTATACATAGCTACTTATTATTCTTTATTTAAACTAGCAGACCCGACAGACATTGTCCTGTACAAATTTCAATAAATTTGTGATCGTTTTCTGAATTTGTGAAGAGATATTGGCAATGTGTAAACAAAGTAAAAAGGAGAAAAAAAAACGTATTTCTTAGTGATAAATGCATCTATTAACGATTGTGGCTATGGATATTCAATTTAAGGAAGGGTTAATTCAGAAGTACGCTAATGGAAAATTCTAGGGATGGTAAAACCTGTTCCGCTAAAGGATCAAGTGCACCTGATCCGACTCCGACTCCGAACTAGGTGCAAGAAACTAGGTTCAGTTCCGCTTGTGGTCACCGGGATATAGCAGGTCTCGCCAGACGCTGGAGCGGTCGGAGTCGGATCTCTGATGGGCCTGCACCTACAGTCGCATGTTATGACTCATATGTTAATGTAGGGGACGTGATTTTGATTTGAATCCGACGGCTCCGGTCGGAAGTTTTTGCTGGGTCGTCTATTTCAATTGTAAAATCTTTCTTTGATTGCATTAGCAGGGCATCAATAAACTATTACAATTAAATATGTTTATTACAATTTAAAATTATGAAATGTTTTCCGTTTTTTCTATTTATACCTTACAGTAGCCTACATGGTCTATGATTTTGGCACAACACACAAGGCATTGCCATTACGATCCCGCAATTCCGAATCCGAATCTGAAATTCCTTGCGTAGATTATGCAGTTCCTAGTCAGTTACGAACGATTGCGAAGCGCAAACCGCGTCGATCCATTTCCATTCCGATTTCAAATTTGACGTCTTTGCAGTCCGAGAAAGAGGAGCGATCCGATCCGCTTCGTAGGAGCAAGAGTCCAGCATTCCGTTCCACAGTTCGGCCGCTCCGCGCTCCTCAGCGCTGGGGCGGTTTGGCATAGGTGCAAAACGGTTCGATTCCTTGAAGGAACGACGGATCACTCCTAGGTGCGAGAGTCCGGCATTCCGTTTACACGTCCGCCGCTCCGCGCGGTTCGGCTTAGTTGCACAGAGGTTTGATTCATTGAAGGAACGCCGGATCAGGCGACCTACTCTTTAAGGAACGCCGAACCAGGTGCACCTACTCCGGCAAACGAACTAGGTTCAAAAGAGTAGGTCCGGGAATTGACAACCATCCCTAGAAAATTCGTTTGGTTTGTAGCATTGCGAGTTCTGCGACCTAAATTGCTCCGTGTGATTGGCGGCATTGCAATGCAATTAAATTGTGTCAATTCAATTCAATTCATTATTTGGTTTGCGACACAATGTGCGATGCGAAGAAACACAATTTGGACAACTGATTCACTTTGTTGTAACTGTATAACCGTTTATCACTTCAAAACCCACCGTATTTCGTAGGTAAATCTGTAAATTTGCTTGAGATCAAACGACGAAACTTAATTCATTTCATGAAACTTTGCAACAGAACAATGATTCCCAAGTTAATTAAATTTTGGGATATTGTTTGGGGATAGTATGGGGTGTGGAATCTGAGTTTTCGACCTCGAGGACCCTGTACTAACTCGGGCAGGACCGAAAAACCTCGAAATTTTCGGACTTTTTTCGGTTTTGTTCGAAATGATCAAATCCACCATGAACTAGGAATTGACACCATTGAACAATTCATAAACAGAACTACCAAAAAAATCCTAACCAATCTACGTTTCACCGATAACATCACCATCCAGCAACTAGGCCGAAGTAATATACATACGACTCAAGAGACGGCTTCTCCAAGATTTACCATTAAACCAAAGTGATAGTGGAAGTGATAGTGCATAATCAATAAGTTTCCGAGGCGTCAGTGTCCTCCGTGTCAGCACAGAAATTAAACAATAGTTCCTACATCACAACCATGCATAATACTTGTTAGTCAGTGTTGATCTGGTTTTCTATTAATTTACAGATTTACCTACGAAATACGATGCGTTTTGAAGTGACAAACGGTTATACAGTTACAACAAAGTGAATTAGTTGTCCAAATTGTGTTTCTTCGCATCGCACATTGTGTCGCAAACCAAATAATTGAATTGAATTGAATTGACACAATTTAATTGCATTGCAATGCCGCTAATCACACGGAGCAATTTAGGTCGCAGAACTCGCAATGCTACAAACCAAACGAATTTTCCATTAGCGTATTTCTGAATTAACCCTTCCTTAAATTGAATATCCATAGCCACAATCGTTAATAGATGCATTTATCACTAAGAAATACGTTTTTCTTCTCCTTTTTACTTTGTTTACACATTGTCAATATCTCTTCACAAATTCAGAAAACGATCACAAATTTATTGAAATTTGTACAGGACAACGTCTGTCGGGTCAGCTAGTTTAAAATAAAGAATAATAAGTAGCTATGTATAGTATACATAGATACGTTGAAAAATATGAGGCAAAAACCTGTATTTTTCAATTTTTTTGCATTTTGAGAAATTTGTTCCATCTTTCAACTGCTGTATCTCGGTAAGTATTGGGTCAACAAATAATTTTGATCAATTAAAATTGAAGGAAATATTATGCTCTACAACTTTCTATAAGGGTATTTTTCTCGAAAAACGCATGGTTCAGAAAATATAAGCGAAAAACCGAAAAAAGTCCGAAAATGTCGTGGTTTTTCGGCCCTCCCCGAGTTACCACAGGGTCCTCGAGGTCGAAAACTCAGATTCCACACCCAATACCATCCCCAAACAATATCCCAAAATTTCATTAACTTGGGAATTGAGTCCAGCTAACCCCCCTCATTATGTACCTGCCGACCGGACTATAAGGTATCATACAGTATTTTATCTACTTTGCCACTTTTTAAAACAAAAATTACTCTGTTTTCAGAATTTTTATTATAGCACCGCTTTCTGTCTATTACGATACGCGTTTGCGTATCGTAATAGCCTCAGTACGAACGCAAAGTAGTGTTATGGGCCAAAAGTCACTTTTCGTATTAATTTAACGATTTGCCTTATCCTTGCCTAATTCAAGGCACTTTGCACATTTCGCTCTAACTATTTACCCTATAATAGCCTAGTTTTAGTTACCCATTTCCTCAAGTAAAGTCACTGCAGATTAGGCCTCACGTTGTACGCGTGCTATGTTGGTTGCAGATGCGATTTTTCTACAAATTTGGAATTTTCTGGGCCTAGCTGTCAATTATGATCATTAGCCATTTTGACTTGTCAGAAGATGGATGTGGTGAAAAGCATCTTTGGTTAATCGATGCACGAATATTTGTAATTCGGTTTTGTCACGCTCATCCTAGCATGAAAATGTATATCTTGGTGTGAGTTTTGTCTGGGAGACGTCCCCGACGTTTTTGTTGTGATACATTTCAAGCACGGATTTTTGTCCGGAATTCATCTGACAAGCACATGTAACTACTTGGGCGATTTGGAGCAGAACACCTCACGGTATGCTATTTTGACAATTACTGGTTATATTTCTAAGGCAGAATGTTGCCCCTTTTAGCTCCCTTTTGGTACGGGCGGTGAACGCACTCAGCTTCCTTTTGGTACGGGCGGTGAACGCACTCAGCTTCCCTTTGGTACGGGCAGTGAAAGCACTCAATTCCCCTTTGGTACGGGCGATGAACGCACTCAGATTAGGAAGCAGTCCTTTGGTATGAACTAACGCATCTCTGTTGGTGAGCGGCGAGTTTGTTCATGTGGCGCAGAAACTCTTCGAAGCGTTTGGTCGATGGATTTGGCCCCTCTTGGAGAGCACTCTCTCCAGGCAGTTGCTGCAGTCGGCTGGCTGTGAGTTTGGGAGATTTCCAGTCCCTAAAACAGGCTAGCAGATTTACTGGCCCGAGATCTCTGCGTTACCTGCGATGAAGCCCATTGGAACACCTGGCTTCCTCGACATCGTGCAGTAGGCTTCCGATTTAGCACGTTCGTCACCTGGTGCAGCCAAGGTCTGTCTTTGCAATTTCCTTAAGCGTTCTTGTGCAGTTTTGAGCTCGACCAACTTAACCTGTGTTATAGGCATGATTTTAATGTGTGTTTAATTATTCATTGTAGCGCTTTGTGCTACGGCCAGATTTTGATAAGCGAATTAACTTACTTTAATGTTGTGATAACTCACCTGTCTAAAAGTAAACCTATTTTGTTGTTTACATCTTTATATTTGCAACTTGACATTTTAAGCCTCCATTAGCCTTCAGGCTGTGTCTAATGTAGATGCTTAGGGACGATAAGGTTTCCCTTATGTAAATTTTGTAATAGCAATTCTTGCATACGCCCATTTGAACGATTTTAGACTCGATCTCAGTGGAGAGATCCGTCAGTCGGTTGAATTTGGCTTAGTGCGGCCCCACTTTGCAAGAAATCAGCGAAATCAGTCCGATCTTTGTTTAAGCAATTACGCCCCTTTAGGGCGAGATTTATTTAGCGTGTTTCGGGTAATATTGCGCCCCCTATAAACCAAGATCTTGGGTAACAATGGGATTTGTGTACATTTGATTACTAGTACAGTTATGTATTTTTGCAACTGAGGGTTTAGCGTTGATTTCAACTTGACAAACAAAACAAAACTTTAACTACCGCTTAAATTTGAGACGCGTTTGGTCATACATGCGAATTGATACGATCTACGACTTTATTTATTTAATCTGGTGAGTTTAATCTGTGATAAATTTTAAGATATTATTATATGAAATCTGGTTTGTGATATTTGTTGTTGTTGTGATATACTACCGAGCACTGTTAATATTTTATTAATGTTAATATTCTATTAAATTATATATACTCGTTACTTATGCCTGCGAATTTGATTTGTGTGTCCTTGTCGCTACCTCTAATTTTCAGGATCGCTCAGTAGCACCTTCCGTAGTGTCTGGTTTGACGATTAGCAAAGTGCTGGGTTACTGCTACTTGGCGCCCATAAATTACTCATCGTTTCAGCTTACGCTTTAAGTCTTCTGTTCGACCCACGACCAGCTCCGGCTGAGAATCCGGTAGCCTTTGCTACTCCTTATTTTATAGTCAGAGTTTGGTAACAGTAGATAAATACAAAGAGATTTTTCCCAAATTAAGTGATGCTTAGCTCAAAGAAGGAAGTATTTGTTGGACAGCAAATTAGAAAGTTACTAAAGGATGCAGAGTTTGATCAAAGGTTGAATGTTTAACTACGTGCTTGGGAGTCTTTTAAAGGAGTTATAGCAGAGTTTTTAGGAAACAATAAAGTGGAACACTACGAAGGACTTGTTGACGAATTACTTGTAAACCATAATAAAATTGGTTGTAGAATGTCTTTTAAAATGCACTTCTTTTCACTGACATTTAAATTTTTCCCGGAACATTTGGGTGCCGTGAGCGATGAACAAGAAGAGAGGTTTTACCAGGATATCCTTACAATGGAACATCGCTACCAAGGCCGGTGGGATCCATCAATCATAGGGGCTATTGGTAGTTCCTTATGAGGGAAAGTTATATTGAATATAAGAGAAAATCAATATTTGCGAAGAAGTCATCAACAGCAGACAGCATAAATGCAGTACTTTCGTGTATATTTTGATAAATAAAATAATATTTTTATATATTTAAAGATTTACTTTTGTTGCGATTAACTTTATTAAAAAAATGTTAAAATTTTATTGTAAAATAAAAATAATATGCATATACATAATATATTCTATAACTCAAAATCTATACGTGATGCAAAATTTTGCTTTCCATTTTCGTTCGTAATAAGGTTGGTTTATATACTTTAGTACACCTACTATAACTTCAGTCGAATTTTCATTTTTTTTGTGTAGACTAGTGTTATCAAATCCTACTCGTAACTATGTACAGGGTGTATCCAATCGGTCGTACAAAAATGCACTACGGTATTCTACGCCTAAAAATAAAATGAAAAGCTAAGAATTATTAAGCATTTTACGGAGTATTTTTAAAAATATAAGCAATTTAAATTAAAATATTACCATTAGCACAAAGAAAAAGCTAGTACATACGCTAGTATTCTCAATCTTCTCTGGTGAAACATGTACGATACTCACAAGCGATAGAAAAAGAATAGATGCGTTCGAAATGTGGTGCTGGCGACGCATGCTCCGTATACCTTGGACTACTCATCGCACAAACGTATCTATCCTAAGGGAGGTAAACATAACACAGCGGCTTTCGTCAAGGATCTATTACCGAGTGTTGTGCTACTTCGGTCACACGATGCGACGAACAAACGGTATTGAGAGACTGATCGTTGAAGGAAATGTCCCTGGTAAGCGAAAGCGGGGACGGTCACCAACCAGATGGTTGGATAGTATAACCCATCTAGCCGGCACACCCTTTCATGAAGCATCCCACCTAGCTCAAGATAGAAATAAGTGGCGCAGAAAAGTTAAAGATATTTCAGATCAGCATTCTTGATAATCACGACGTTTCTGTTATGAAACCATACGACTAAAGAGAAAGAGAGAAGCAATTTAAAATGCATAAAACTGGCAACGTTACAAATAATAGATAGGCTTTGAATGGATTTTACCAAAGAAATAAATTTAAAAAATGAGTTTTAGGTTCGTTTTAGAATACCGTAGTGAACCTTTTGCGTGACCAATTAGATACACCATCTATACAAAACTATACAAATATAACATTAATAATTAACATTAATTTGAACAAAATTTTTACTGTAGGGTCAGTTGTTCAACAGTGAACCAACCATTCCTCCATCTAGCGAACTTTACGGTTGCCGCCATCCGCGCTGTAAGACAGTAACCATAACCTTAAACCATCGTCAGTTAACAACAGACTACGAGTGTATGCAGTTGATTTTGCAGGTCATTAAGTGATTTGTGTCTCCAAAACTAAAAGTTGAAAAGTAAGTTCAACGCTTTTCGACTTCTTTGTTTCTATAGCAGTTGCTAATATTTTTGGTTTGCCGTTATTGTTGGTTAATGCTTTGTGGTCTTAGGTATAAAAATGAAGTACTTCGTTACACAGCTTTGTTCTACAAATGATCTTTTCTGAAAGTGCTGGGTGGTACACACTGCACTATTTGTGGGTATTTAACTATGAACCAATGGTTCGCTGTGTACGGGGTGGGCCAAAGTAGAGGCTTTCTTATGGAAACTCATGTTCCTGTCAGAGATAGAAAAGTTTTGACCAACGTCTCCCGAGCTCAAAATTTCTGAAAAAGTTACTGGTTCAAACAGAATTTTGCTATCGTAAACCGTTAGGCCGCTAGGGGGCGTTTTTCAAAATTCGTCGATTTCTTTAAACCCTTCTAACTTTTTTATTTTTAGGAATAATTGATTTCTGAAAAACTTTCTAATAGCAGTTTTTGATGTAGAATGGGCTGGTGCACTCTGTTTTAATAGAGGGCGATTCGTAAATTTGCTGCAACATTTTTTTTTCTTATGGGACACCCGGTATTTTATAAATTTTTTTGTAGTCCTTAAAATTCTCTTTTCAAAAATATATACTACTATATGTATAAATTTAGCATTTTACGGTATATCTGGCGTTAAGCTAAATAAACTAAAAATATTAAGTAGCCATTGTGTCATAGCGCTGCATGACCATTGTTTTAAACCAACATTAGCAATATTTATGAGGAAAACAAAGTTGGCGGCTGTCAAATTAGTCAAATAGCTTTTGAATGTGAACAGAATCTGTTTTTTATCCGTGTCTATTTAAATTTACTCTAATTTAATTTTTGTAATAAAAAATGTATCAAAACTATGAAAAATATGATATTTTAAAATATTATATGCGTATAGAGTCTAATGAGAATGTGGAAGCTGCCTGTCTTCTTTATGGAAACCGATTGTCAGGACATTTTCTAGTTATGCGAATATATGAGTTATTTGTCGATTGTTTCTAAATTACGACCCCGTGTGTAGGTAGGATTTCTATATTTTTTCCGCTTCAATATGGTCATCTGGTTTTATGCAAGCCGTCAGTTGTGCGACGTGCGTTCTGGCCTTGGGACTTCTTGCCAAACACGTGTGCTGTTTTCGCCCCGCAACCGTGGCGGGCTAGCATTTCAGCGTATTTGTTTGAGTGAATTTAAAACGCCAGTCTATGAGAGAGGTTTATGAATGTTTTTCGCACGATCTCAGTCTGTCTGTCTGCGTTGCCGGCGCCCTTCCAGTTTTCTGGGCCGCGTGACGTGATTTGCTGTTTTGAGTCAGTTAGATGTTGGGCATTCCGACCTGAGCAGCGAGCGAAGCACATCGAGCCTAGTGAGCCAATCAGGAAAGAGAAAGTTCGAGAGCTACAGCGGTCCTGGGAGTCCAGGGCAATAGCCGGTTAGTTCTCCGGGCGCGCAGAGTAAAAAGAATAGTCAACAGACGTTCATCGAGTGCCATGCCCGCCACCCAGGATCTCATCAGCACTGTACCCGCCACGGAGGACTTTCCACCGCGGCCAGTTCACCAGCAGCCCCGCTCCAAGCCGGATGCAGAGGCCAGAGCAACCGCTAGCTCTTTTCGAGGTGCTAAACGCCAGAAGACGGGCAGCACCAGCAGCTCCACCAGTGGTTCCAGCACCGACGACAGCGACATGGAGGTCGACAATCCTGCAGCCCCGCTAAGTTATAGCGAGGCAGCAAAGCAGCCACTGCAGCACCTCCAAAGGCCAAGACGAAGGTCCCACCTATCGTTGTCGATAAAATAGACAACTTTCTGAGCCACGCCAAAAAGCTGAAAGAAGCACTAGGCAAGCAAGTGGACATCCGAGCAGCAAGCCAGGGGGCCCGAATGTATGCAGAAACTCCGCAAGAATTCCGCTACATCCAGCACTACCTGAAGGAGGCCAAGGTGGAATTCCACACATACACACTGCCTGCCAACAGGGAGATCAAGGTGGCCATTAAGGGACTGGCATAAAGGCCGACCAGGTAACAGAAGAACTAACGGACATGGGCTTCTCTCCCACCTACGTCACCAAGCTGCAAGGAAGAGAACGCCAATACTCAAACACCTCCCCTGGTATGCCTAAAGATCCTACCCAATACCAAATCAGTATACATCACTGAACTCTTGTTCTGCAAGAGGGTACGGGTAGAGGCATTTAAATCAAAAGCGATTATCCCTCAATGCTTTTCGTGCCAGAGATTCGGGCACTCAAGCCTAAACTGCGGCTTTGCCCCACGCTGCGTTCGCTGAGCCAAGAGCCACCTTGCATCGGAATGCAAGAAGAAACTGGAGGAAGCGCCCACTTGTATAAACTGTACAGGCCCACACCCCGCCAACTACCGAAAATATCCAGCGTATCAGGTTGAGCTAAAGAAGAAGGCACCAGCAAGGGCCCCCGTGCTAGCAGAGGCAGCAGCCTCACAGTCACAAGCGGAGGAAGACGAGGACGGTTTCCAAACGCCTCCAGCTCAGGCCAAGGCAGCGCAACACCATCGGCAAGCAGCAGCAGCACCAACGGGACTGTCGCCGCAGATGCAACCACTACCACCGACGCCGCTCCCGTAATTGTTCCCACCCACGTGCCGGGAACCCCCATAACTGCCATGAAGACTGCCGCCTCACACAAGGCAGCCGCAGATAGCAAAACTGTCGGAAAATCCAAAACCGCAGCAACCCCTATTGCTGCCACCACCACCTCCAAGGCCACCACGGCCCCGAAGAGCAGCAAAGCCTCCACCAGCTCTAAGATGCCGGAAAGCCCTTGAACGTTATTAGCGACTACCCAGCCACCAGCTCCCAGTCAAAACCAGTGGGCTGCATAACGGTGCTGGGTTTTACGATCCACCTGGATAGACTTTCTAAATGGATCACAACCATAACCCAAGCGTACCAGGAAGGACGATCCGTCATCGGGCTGCTAATCGCAGCAATCAGTGATATAGTAGCCCATAATGTGTAATACACCCGCACACACGCAGCTAAAGATCGTCCACTGGAACGCCAACGGCATCCAGCGCAAAAATCAGAAGCTGCGTAATTTCATAAAAACACTCAACGCCGATGTGATTATGATTAACGAGACTCATCTCGCTCCACGAATCAAGATCTCCATGGCAAACTATGAAATATATAGGACAGACAGGCCGCCAGTAGCTGGAATCCACGGTTATGGAGGAACTGCGATTCTGGTAAAACGAAAACTAATGCAGCAGCAAGTGAACTTACCTGCCAACGATCTGGAGGCCACTTCATGGCAAACAACGACGCCACGATAATCGCCGGAGATCTAATCGCAAAACATCCGGCCTGGGGGTCCCGATTAACAAATACAGAAGGCCGAAGACTCTACCACCACACGGCAGGACAAAACTATGAAGTAATCGGGCCAGACTCACCGACATACGTCCCCACAAACCCCCAGCATCATCCCGATGTCCTAGACGTGCTGTTGGTCAAGGACATGCCGTTCCACTACCAACTGGAGGTCGTGGAGGACCTCAGCTACGACCACCTGCCGCTACTTATCACCATCGAAACAGATCCACGCGAGACACGGGCCCGATCAACGACCAGGAAGGTCACAAACTGGCGTCGTTTCAACGAAACTCTCCAGCGGAACATCCAAAACGGCAACCCGGACATTAACACGGCCGGAGACATCGACGAGTGCGTCGGCGAGCTGACGCAAGGAATCACCAACGCCCTGGAAGACGCTACTCGGATCCTTGACTGCAAACACAAAATGTCTACCTTGCCTCCATACCTCAGCAACGCAATCAAGGAGAAGAGAAAGCTAGTAAGAAGATGGCAGCTTACCAGGGATCCAGCCATCAAACGTCAGCTGAACGCAAAACAGGAGTCCCTCAAAGAGGCTTTAAAGTACTTCTACAACGAGAGTTGGACGAGCCATGTCAGCAGTGAAATGCAGAAAACCGGCAACGTGTACCGCCTCAACAGGAGGCTGAAACGAAAGGACGGTCTACGACCCCCAGGGACAAGCTGACGTCTTCGCTGAAACTATGAAGGAAACCTTCACGGCCAACGAGAACGTTGACCATGCTCACACGCACCGGACGCTAGACCAACTTCAAGCAATCTTGGACGCCAATCCAGAAGACATTATCCCTCTCGTTGCCCCAAACGAGGTCCGCGACGTAATCCTTCATCAAAGCCGCCATAAAGCCCCAGGAATCGACGGCATCTCCTACGCAGCACTACAAAATATCCCGAAGAAGATCCTGGCCTATATTACGCGGCTCTTCAACGGGATTCTCGTCCACCGACACTTCCCCACCCTGTGGAAGAGAGCCATTGTCGTCATGCTCCCCAAGCCGGGAAAGCGAAGAACGGACCCGAGCAATTACCGATCAATTTCGCTACTACCTGCCTTGGCCAAAATTTTTGAGAGAGTACTCCTCAAGAGGCTGAACCACTACCTTCAGTTTCGACCAGAACAATTCGGGTTTAGAGCAGAACACTCGACGACGATGCAGCTCATCAGAGTAGTGGACGACATCGCCGAAGGTTTCAACCGGGGAGAAGTTACCATCGCCGTCTTCCTGGACACCGAGAAGGCCTTTGACAAAGTGTGGCCGCCAGGCCTCCTCGTGAAACTCTCAACCACCCAGAACGTGCCCACAAAATTCATCCAACTGCTGCACAGCTACCTGACGGACAGAAGCTTCGTAATAAGGGTTGAGGGCAAGCTATCCAACCCCACCGCCGCCGAAGCAGGAGTTCCGCAAGGAGGATGCCTCTCGCCTGCACTCTTCAATAGCTACATCGACGATCTCCCCTGCAGAGATGACGTTAAATGCGCAATTTACGCAGATGACGTCATGCTCTACAGCAAGAGCAGATTCCCAGCGGCAGCAACGAGGAAGATGCAGCAGCAACTAGACCAGCTCCCCCAATGGTACGGGAAATGGCGGCTCAAGCTGAACTCCACCAAAACCGAAGCCATCGCCTTCACGCGAAAGTGGGCAAGCAGCATTCCGACCGTCAGGTTACAACAGCGAGTTATACCGTGGAGCTCCGCCGTCAACTATCTCGGCGTCACCATAGACAGGCAGCTCACATTCAGTGAACACGTAAAAAAGATCACATCCAAAGCTCGGCGGGGAAGAGGAATGCTCTATCCAGTCCTAGCGTGCCACGAGGGCCTCCCACTCACCACCAGGTTGAATATACGTATATAAGCAGTACATCAGGCCAATTATCACCTACGCTGCACCGGCCTGAATGAGCCTCATATCCACCACCAACAGAAGGAAGTTGGAAACGATACAATCGTCCACCCTCAGGAAGGCCACAGAATCCCCGTGGTATGTCAGGAATGAGACAATCGCCGCCGACACCAACGTCGAGTCCGTGCAAGAGTTTGTGCAAAAAATTGCGCAGAAATGGTTCAACACCATCGACGCCTCCGAGCAAGAAGGCATACGAATAATAGCTCCTGAAGCAGGCACCCACGAGCGCTACAAGAAAAGACCCAGGAGAATCCTGGAGTGAGACTGAGATAGTTCACATTAATTAAAACAATATGCAAGCAGTAAAAGCCTAACGGCTAAAGCTACGGTTTCCTAGGAATGCGGTGCCGTCATATAGCGGCCGTAAAATTGCGGCGCTGACTTCAGGTAGTTTAGGCTGCTAGAACAAACGGACCCCGAGAAGGCCAAACCCGACAAGCTGAGCTGTTGGGGGTTAGTGGTCGGCAGTTGGTCTCCTGCAGTTACTGCGAGCGGGTTCCTAGAGTGTGGCTTCTAGCCGCCCCGCGAGTTCGGTCGCGGAGGCGGCCTTTCAAGGAGTGTGTTTCGTTACATGGCGTGTTTTCGTAGAGTTGTGTGGGCGGGTGATGCTCCGTTTTGTTGAACAACGCACTCATATTTTCGTGTGCTGTGCAGGCAAATTACCACTCCTACGTGGGATTGAAATCGAACGAGAACATGCCCGAGGTCACCCTTTTTACTTTCTCGCATACGGTAGTATAGAGAAAGTATTGTAATCGTCAAAAAATCGACTTCGAGATTTTGACGAATCTTGACGTTTTAGACCTCCTAGAGTCCGAAAAAACCATTTTTCGAATTATGTCTGTGTGTGTGTATGTGTGTGTGTGTGTGAACACGATAACTTAAAAACGAAATAAGCTAGACCCTTGAAATTATGTACATAGTCATTATTCAAAATGTGTAGACTCCTATCACATTTTGAGCGAAATCGGTTAACCGGAAGTGGCACTTTACCTAAACAGGTAGCGGTACCTATTCAAGTAAAGTACCAGTTTGCTTCGAGATATTTGAACAAAATTTTGTACATACATTTATTATTGAGAAAAACTCCCAGATATAAAATTTCAGTATGATAGGTTAACCTAAAGCGGCACTTTACCTAAACAGGTAGTGGTTACCTGAAAATGTAATTTTATCGCTGTATGTATATACATTGCAATAAACTTTTCAAATTTGCTAGAAAACAAGGCGAATGCGAGAAAGTCTAGGGGAGCACACTTCCGATTTTTTTCCATGCAAGCCCCGTTGCCCTTTGGGTCGCACCGTGTCCTGCAAAGGAATCCTGGAGAACGCGTCACCAGCGATTACAACTGTCGCCCAGTTCCTAGCCAGGTGAGGCCGCAATAAAGGTAGCGTGTATTCTATGTACTAGACGCTATATCGTTACTTACGCATTCAGTACCGTTCTTATCATATCGTCACTCCGGAAGACAAGTGACACAACTCAAAAATATATGATTTTGAGTTAAATGTATAAAACGTTTCCCTAAATATCATTCTTTACACTAGAAAACTGACTTATCTTTGATATACTGTATTTAGCCGCTAGATGACGCATATGACGCTTTTCTTACGACAGAAATCAGCAAGTCACATAACACGAATAGTGACACATGCTCAGTTAAAACGGGAGTGTTGTACTGCGAACATAGGCTTTCAACAAGAAAAGTGACTCAACTCTGGAAAGTGAGGTGGTAGACTAGATTTGCTTGGGTCTTTTAACAAGAAAAGTGACTCAACTCGAAAAGTGACGTGTTCCAGAGTAGATTTACCTATTTTTTTTTTTTAACAAGATAAGTGACATTTTTTGTGTTGTGTCTGTTTTTGTGTAAAGGTGAGTAATATTTTGTAGTATTAGTTGTCTTGTGTCATTTTTCATGATAAAATGCTGCCAAATTTAATGTGTAATTTATTTTCTATTGTTATACTTTGAGTTGTGTCAGTATTCTTTTTAAATTGTACCTAAATCTACTGCGAAACCTAACTTTGCGTTAGCAGTGTTTGAACTGCGATTTTGATCGATTAACCTTGTGTTGTAAGGTTTACTCTTTGACGGCAACGAATAATTTTTTTTAATTTAAGGCATCATGTCTAATAGAGGGGCGCTTATTCTACAGTTGGCTAGACAACAGATCGTTCAGATGTGAGACAAATAGTGTAATTCCAAATCGTAACAATAATAGTGAAGGGTGTGATTTGGATTCAACCGAATTACTTAAAAGGCTTTCTAAATCTAGTAGCATTATTTTATTTATTCGTATTTTAAGATATTGCAGAGGTAACAGGAACATCTCAACATCTACTTGCTAATTTAAACTTGGAAATCTGTATACCAGTAGAAAGCATCGACAAAGACTTACACAGCAGTATTATAAATAACCTAGGTAAAATTTAGTTTCTCCTTAATTTTAAAACACTACCAATCAGAACGATTTATTTATTTACAGAAAAAAATTGCAGTAGCGGTTCAGTAACCAACATTATCGAGAGAGAAGAAACTGACAAATCTATCTCATCTGCTACCTCATCTAGCTCGTCTAATAGCTCATCTGCTAGCTCTTGTAGCTCATGTGACTCGTCTGTAAGCTCGTCTAGTTCATTTGAAGAAGACTCAGATGACAGTGTGGCGGATCCTTTGTATACTCCAGTTGACATTGAAAAGCAAACAACTGATATCCTATCAGAAGTAGCAGACAATGACGTGGAAACAAATGGGAAGAGCAAAAGCAGAAAGGTTCAGTTTCCAACTCCTATAGAAAATAAAGGAAAAAAACGTGTAGCCCGGCCTCAGGAGTGGCGAAAAAATAATGCAAAACTGGCAAGAAATGCAGGGCAATCCTATGCGTCATCGTCTGCTTCTAGGAAAGTGTTTCCAGAAAGAAAAATGTTGCCTCCTTGCACCGAGAAGTGTAGATTAAAATGTAACACAAAGTTTACGGAAGATGATAGATATGGCATTTTTAAAAGATTACTGGGGACTAAAAGATTTGCAAAGGCAACGTGATTTTTTGCTAGCGAGCATGGCAGAGATTAAGCCAAAATACAGATACGTGAGAGAAAAGGGAACTAATCGAAGTCACAATAATGCGTTCTACTTTAAAATTAAGGAGCAAAAAATTTTTTAAAGCTACTCTAGGGATTAGCGACAGACCCATCAGGACTGTTTTACAAAAACGGACCGTATTTACTGGTGGAATGATTTCCGAAGATCTAAGGGGAAACATGGTAAACATGCCAAAGTAGACGATAAAATTAAGGAAAGTGTTCGAGCTCACATTAATTCCATTCCTAGAATTCCAAGCCACTATTGCCGGGCTGCAACGTCAAGGCAATACATTGAAGGGGGAAGATCTCTTGCAGATATCTATAGAGACTACCAAAAAATCTGCAATGAAAATAATCATGCTGCTGCTAAGTAGCGGGTGTTTTTTTAGAGGGGGAGAACTTTAAATTGAAATAAAACACAGAAAAATGTTTTTAACATCCATGAAATTGGCTTTATTTGAAAGATAATGTTATGGCATATGACGTAATCTGGAGATCCAATTTTCACACACTCTTCGCAGTAAATCAGGCTGTGTTTCGGCAATAACGCGTCGAATGTTGGTTTCCAAGTGCTCCATTGTTTCCGGTTTATCGACGTAGACATGCGACTTTACATATCCTCAAAGAAAATAAACTAACGGCGTCAAATCGCACGAAAGAGGTGGCCAGTTAACAGATCCACAAAATGGATCCACGAAATGGATCTGTTAACTGGCCACCTCTTTCGTGCGATTTGACGCCGTTAGAGAATTTTCTTTGAGGATATGTAAAGTCGCATGTCTACGTCGATAAACCGGAAACAATTGAACACTTGGAAGCCAACATTTGACGCGTTATAGCGATTTACTGATTTACTGCGAAGAGTGTGTGAAAATTGGACCTTCAGATTACGTCATGTACACGCCAGCCGCGGCGGTCACATGCCCGAAATCATATTCAAACATAAATGCCATAACATTATCTTTCAAATAAAGCCAATTTCATGTATATTAAAAACATTTTTCTGTGTTTTATTTCAATTTAAAGTTCTCCTCCTCTAAAAAAACACCCTTTACATGATGTATTCCAGAAGTTTTAATCAAGAGTTCAATTTGTCGTTTTTCATCCCAAAAAAAGACCAATGCGAACTTTGCACTGAATATTTGAAGTCAAAAGATGAAGAAAAAGTCGAACTGGAGACAAGGTATCAAGCTCATCTAAAAGAGGCTCATTTGGCACGAAACGAAAAAGAGGAAGACAAAGCTTCCGAAAATACAGCAGCAGCTGTGTTTGACTTACAAGCCGTCCTCACATGTCCTTCTGGTCATGCGTCAAACTTTTATTATGTTTCTAAATTAAGTGTTTTTAATCTCACAGTATTTGATTTAAAAACTAAAGGTGTCCAATGTTTCGTGTGGCATGAAGGTGAGGCACAAAGAGGAGCTAATGAAGTTGGCTCGTGTATAATGAAATACCTTGATCTTATTGAAGAAAGGAACAACATTGAACCTGATGATTGAAACAAGAGAAATAGATGTAACATTCTTTTCAGATAACTGCTCAGGGCAGCAAAAAATAAATTTTTTATTGCAATGTATCTCTACGTAGTGTCACAATACAAATATATCAGAAGTATAAGGCCCTGAACACACGGGATTCCGTATCCCAGATTCGGAATGCGGGATACAGAATCTGAGTCTGTTCAGACATGGCGACTGAATCTCAGACGCGGGCCTTCAGTCACTTGCAGTGCCGTGCTGTTAAAGACCTAGCATTGCTGTTCTTTGTTTCTGTCGAATTAGTCTAGAAGTGCTGTATTTAAAGTCAAGATTGGGCTCTACAAAGCTAATAAACTTTTCATTGTCAAATAATGTACGCTCTATGATCGTTGTATAGTAAGGAACGCCTTGCTTATTCGATTTAAATAGAAGTTGCAGAAAATCTGCTACGCCTATGATATGATATCATATGTTCTGGCTGGGAAAAGTAGGCGAGTCCAGGCCGTGGTACACGTGGACTCATATCCTCTATATATGCTCCAATGGTAAATCGGTATCCGAGATACAGAATTTGTCGCCGGCGGCCGAAATGGAGAGATAAGGAAAATCGGCCGCCGGCGACACATTCTGTATCTCGGATACCGATTTACCATTGGAGGATATAGAGGATATGAGTCCACGTGTACCACGGCCTGGACTCGCCTACTTTTGCCAGCCAGAACATATGATATCATATCATAGGCGTAGCAGATTTTCTGCAACTTCTATTTAAATCGAATAAGCAAGGCGTTCCTTACTATACAACGATCATAGAGCGTACATTATTTGACAATGAAAAGTTTATTAGCTTTGTAGAGCCCAATCCCTGACTTTAAATACAGCACTTCTAGACTAATTCGACAGAAACAAAGAACAGCAATGCTAGGTCCATAACAGCACGGCACTGCAAGTGAATGAAGGCCCGCGTCTTAGATTCAGTCGCCGTGTCTCAACAGACTCGGATTCTGTATCCCGCATAACGAATCTGGGAAACGGAATCCCGTGTGTTCAGGGCCTTTCACATAAATTTCTCATTACAGGTCATAGCCAAAATGAGGGCGATAATGTTCATTCTGTTATTGAGAAACAAATAAGCAGAGCTTAAAAGTCAGGCCCTATTTATACCCCTGAACGTTACAGAGATTTGCCATAATGACATTTTCGACTTAAAGTCTTTGGCTACTGACCTTGGTTGGAATAATAACATTAAAACGGAAGAAGGAAACAATTTCAAACTAACAGATGTTAAGGTATTAAGGGTAGAGAAAGGGCAGGTAGGAAAACTATATTACAAAACTAGTTATGAACAGAAGGAGTATCGAGAAGTCCACGTTTTAAAACAAAAAATAAACTCAAAAAATGTCGGTGGTATTGAACATGTCATTTTGAAAAAGGAATACAACAGGAAAGTAGGAATTTCAGAGAAAAAAACAAGAATGGCCTATTATCTCTTTTCAAAAAGAAAAGTATACCATCGTCGTATTATGATTACTACAATAGCCTATAGTCTATAATGTTGATGCTATTTTAGGATTTCTTAGTTAATATGTTCAGTTCACCTTGTACTTCTATTGTTTTGTGTTTATTCTACTTATTCGTTTTATTTAATAAATATTTCGCACTAAAATAGTAGTTGTTTTTTTATTTAGAAAACTGTCACAACTCAAAATAAGGGTTGAAAACTATTACAAGGGAAGGATTTGCTAAAATTTATTCAAGATAGTTTAATACACTGAAAAAATATAGTTCGATTTCAGAAGAAACTACAATTCAATCTGATTATTATTTTAATTCACATTACTGTCAATCTTACTATTATCTTTGTTCGCGTTTTCTGTTAAACTACATCTTCTTAGTTGTGTCACTTTTCTTCCGGGGTGAGGATATGTGCAAGGCAGTAAATTACAGCTCGCGCGCTCAATTAGCGTTATAATCTCAGTTTGTAAAGCAATCTGCATTCAGTACCGTTCTTATCATATGTGCAAGGCAGTAAATTATTGCTCGCACGCTCAATTAGCGCTATAATCTCAGGTTGTAAAGCAATACGCATTCAGTACCGTTCTTATCATTTGTGCAAGGCAGTAAATTATTTCTTGCGCGCCCAATTAGCGCTATAATCTCGATTCGTAAAGCAATCCGCATTCAGTACCGCTCTTATTATATGTGCAAGGCAGTAAATTTTTGTTCGCGCGCTCAATTAGCGCTATAATCTGTTTGTAAAGCAATACGCATTCAGTACCGTTCTTATCATATGTGCAAGACAGTAAATTATTGCTCGCGCGGTCAATTAGCGTGATAATCTCAGTTTGTAAAGCAATACACATTCAGTACCGTTCATATAATATGTCCAAGGCAGTAAATTATTGCTCGCGCGCTCAATTAGCGTTATAATCTCAGTTTGTAAAGCAATACGCATTCAGTACCATTCTTATCATATGTGCAAGGCAGTAAATTATTGCTCGCGCGCTCAATTAGTGCTATAATATCGGTCTGTCAAGTAATCCGCATCCAGTATCGTTCTTATCATTTGTGCAAGACAGTAAATTATTGCTCACGCGCCCAATTAATGCTATAACCTTAATTTGTAATGCCAGTCGGCACGTTTCATGTACTGTGCCGAACAATATTTTCTGTGTGTGTCAGACCAATCGACCGGTTTGTTAAATGTTACCTTGTGTTGTCCTTGTGTATGTTGCAAGCCGATTTTCAGGCTAAAATGACCGCATTGTAAAATCGATGTAAAGCGGAGGCTGGACGAAGTTATAAGCGTCAGAGGTAGGTCAGGACGCTCAATCTATTTTAGACCTGTTTACCGTTCATTAGGCCGTTGCACGTGTGTTATCTCGTGTTGAACCACCCCTTGCTTCACTGACTCTAGTCGGCACTTCTTATTACGGGCAGGCCAGCGGTCCTATGTGAGTTATTTTCTTGAATTTGAAAGATATCGTACGCGCTAGTCGTTTAGTTTTTTCGTGGCTTTTCATATGTGCTGGCGCGGTGTCGTAAAGTCGTTTTGTCATGTAACAAAATGGCGCCGAACGTGTGGGGCCTTGTTTTTGCCGTTAACGCTCTTTTGACGTTTAGATTTTTGCTGCATTTTTTTTTTACTTTTCGAGGTAGTATGAATTGGTAACGCATTTTTTATAGTAACGAATCATCTCGAGTTTCTTTTCTTGTTGCATCTATCATTTATGACCCCTACTTTGAATTTCTCGTTTTTTTTTGTTTCATCGTAATTTTCGAGTTTTAAGAGAATTTCATATTCAGATAGTTTGGGGACCGTGTTTTTTCTTGTTTTCTATTTGTTTTTTCTTGTTTTCTATTTTTTTTTCAGTTTTCTTCTGCTTTGTATTTGTTTTCTCCAATTTTCCCTCGTTTTCTATTTGTTTTCTCCAGTTTTCACGTATTTTCTATTTGTTTTTTCTTGTCTTTTTAGTTTGTTTTCATTTGTTTTCTTTATCGAAGACGTGTTTTTTCTTTGTTTTCATTTGTTTTTCCGTATTTTTCGCCTTTTCAACCAACCAACTCTCAGGAAATGTACCGTATTCGGATTGGCTTAGACAAAAAACCAAAACTCTCAGATTACTGATGTAAGTCCGATTTATATTGGTCAAAAGCATCAATATTTGTCACGTAATGGATTTGAGATTTTTTTACGGTCATTGAATTTCTCTAATAATGAGTTGTGGCCACCACGTGATAAATTATATAAAATTAAGTGTATGGTGGAATTTCTGAATGAAAAATTTAAGTCATATTACCCGATGAAAATATATGCATTGACGAAACAATGGTTCCCTTTCGCGGGCGATTAAAGTTTCGTCAAGATATAAAAGGAAAACGTCATAAATTTGGCATTAAGCTTTTTAAACTATGCCTTTCTGGACGGTACACCTAGAATTCTAAAATTTACTGTGGAGCTGACAAAATAGAAGGGATGTCCGTTGCTATAAAGGTAGTTTTAGAATTGATGGGTGAATGCTTAGACAAAGGTGCAACCCTTTACACAGATAACTGGTATACCAGCTTAGAGTTAGCAAGGAAATTACTACATCGAAGAACTCATTTAGTGGGAACGTTGAGAAGGAACAGAAAAGGTATACCAAATGAAGTGATAACAAAGACACTTCAGAAAGGGGAAGTAATTGCAAAGGAAAAAGATGGAAGAGTTATCGTGAAATAGAAAGACAAGAGAGATGTGTTGATGCTAACTACCATACATACCGACGAAATATTAGAAATGCCAGGAAGAGAAGGGCCTAGAAAGAAACCAAAAGCTATAACAGAATATAGTGCTGCTAAAGCTTTTATCGATTTATCAGACTAGATGTCATCATACTCAACATCTCTGAGAAGGAGTCTTAAATGGTTTAGGAAAGTTGCCATAGAGCTAATATTAGATACAAGCATTGTAAAAGGCCACTTTCTGTATAACAAGAACGAAGACAGTAAAAACCAAGAAAGCATCACTACTTTCAAAGAAAAGCTCTGTTTACAGCTCTTGAAAACAGGAGAAAGGAAATCCGAAGTGGAACCTGAAGTGCAAAACGCTAAACATGCATACGTTCAAGCTGGGAAAAGAGGAAAGTGTAGAATTTGCTACAAGAAAAGTAAAGACGCCCACGGGCGTAACTACGCAATAAAGAAGACAAAGCAAGTTAGTTGTGATGGAAAGCCTCTACAATGTTTAGTTTGTTTCCTTGTTACTCAAGTATCCGCAAGGTAGTGTTACTCATATTTTAGAAGTATTGTGTATTTTCTGGAAACTTTACTTGATTATAAAGTGTTTCAATAAAATTTTATTTTTAAAATAACAAAGTTGCACGTATAATCCGTTCACGACCTTTTTGGGACAGAGTTGGCTATGATTTTTTCTTTTCATGTTGGACTAATTGATTCGGTGATGTAGCGGATGCAACTTTTTTTTTCTGTCAGTGTCTGTTCGACATTTTCTTGCCACCACATTTCCAGATTTATTATTTTAATATTCGTAAGAAAATAAATGCTTTATCAAGTGTGTAAAAATAATTTTAATTTTCGACAAAGGAAAAGTTAAAATGCCCAATATAATTTTGTTACAACAGAAAATTTCCATTAAACGATGCTACTTGCAATTTAAAAAGGACAGACCAGATCTAAAAGAACACGAGTTGATGTCGAGACTAGAGAGAGATCCGGCAACAATGTACGTATTCAGAAAATATAACCTTAAACTGAAAACAACCTAACCTAACACAAAAAGTGTCAATTTCCATTAGGGAGTTTAGTTGCCACAGAGGTACTGCCAACAAAATTACTAGATGGTCATAGCCTCACCTGACCCAAAAAGATCGTGAACGGCTTATATATTTCTATTTTATTTATATTCTATATTTTATAGTCTTAGTTACACTTGTTTGTAATAATACGATGTATTTTTCATTAAAATTGAGTTTTTTATTTGTATATTTATTGAGTTTTCCAATTTTTCGGCTAAGTGAATACACGAACCAATACCATACCTATATAATAATACACAACACTACACGCCGTGTTTAACGAGCAAAAGTACCATGGTTGCAATCGAGCATTTCTATTTTCGGGTTTTTGTAAACAAACGTCCCATTACTTTTAATAGCGATATTATCACAGAAAACAATTACTTATTATGCCTATTGCTTGTGCTTTTTAAAACTATTAACACAGCTTCAAAGCAAGTGCATTTTTGTTAATAATAAAGCGGGCTCATTTCTGCGTTACTGAACGCTGCCAAGAGCTGCAGACAAACGAACAAACAAGCCAACGTTTATTGTTTAACATACATTTAGAAGGCTTGTCTGCAGTTTACGTTACATAACCGATAAATTATTTCAGAATTGTAATTATTAATTACGCCTTTTACAAGCGAGCAAGACGCTTTTTTATTATTATTTCACTGCAGTCTGAATCTTCGGCTGGCTTTCGTGACATGAAGATCTGGGCGCATCTCATACTGCCAAACCAGCAGATGGACAAACAATTCGCCCAGTAAAATCAAACAACCAGACGATAAGATAATCGAATCAGGGTGCGCTCCTGCGAATCTCTTAAACCCAAATATGACACTTATAAATCGTTTAAAATTGGAGTGGCACAAAGGGAGGGTCTCGTAAACTTCGTGCAGAAGCCATCGATTAATGCAAGTGGGCAGAAGAAGTACCTTGTACTTGGAATAAACAAAAACGCAAGTATAGTGTGTATTGAGCGTTGTTCTTTTATATTTCTAACTCAAGTTTAACCTACAGTTAGTAATGAAGATGTTAAGAAATTCCTAGAAGATAATCGAACTACAGTGCGCTCCTGCGAATCCCTGAAACCCAAATATAACACTTATAAATCATTAAAAAAAGTCGCGTCAACAATATTTTTCCGAGAAATGGTTTCGTTTCGGAATTCTTGCCTATGTAGCGGAATTTTTAGCCGCTTGTGGCGGACTATTGGTTCAAAAAGTTGGCAACGCTGGTGGGGAGATATATCTTTGACGGCGCGAATTATATCAGGATCCAGTGTCGACCTGTCTTATCTTTGCAGCCTTAGCTTCCTTCTGATTAGATTAACCCTGCATAGACACACTGGGGTCTACCAGACCCAGTGAAATTTTATTTGTTTCCCCATATTTTTAGCTTAGTTAATACAGACACTAGGTTACATGTAAATTTACTTCACATCTTTAGCTCTCCGCCTGCGCTCGGTTTTCTGCCAGTTGTCGATTATTGGCCGTACCTGACTAATCTAAACTTGGTGCAGGGTCCGAGTGACCCCAGAGCTGTCCTAAAGAAATTAAAATGATGACAACCTGGGAAAGGACTCGTCCTTTAGCACAAACTGAAGTGGAAGAAGAGATAAGAAAAATTATGGAAGAAGAACCTGGCGATGAATCAGTAGGTGGCTCTGATTCTGAAGACTTTGTGGTAGCTGAAAGTGATACAGAATCAGAGCAAAATGCTGACGAAGAATCTAATGATAGTAGTCGTGAAAACACTTGTAATCGAAGCCAGCCAACACTCCGAGGTAAAATAAAACTTTTCAAATCTACTATTCTGGAAATACCTATTTGATAAAATGATTTTAGGAAAAAATGACTATCGTTGGACCACAGTAGTTCCCGAAAGACGAGGTCGTCCGCCATCTAAGACACTTGTGATGCACTTACCAGGACTCAAAGGCAAAGCCAGAGAGTCCAAAAGTTGCTTGGAATTTTGGAACGCCTTATTAGACGATGAAATTCTGTCAATCATAACGATGCATACCAATGAAGAAATTTCAGGAAAACCCCAGAGTATCGGAAGCCTACAGTCGTACCATCATTCGACAGACATAATTGAAATAAAAGCACTGATAGGCTTACTTTATAAAGCAGGAGTAAAACGAAATTCTCATATCAACGTGTCAGAATTGTGGTCTGCACGAGATGGTGATAGTATCTTCAGATTGACGATGCCCCTGAATAGATTTAAGTTTCTGCTCTCAGCATTGAGGTTTGATGATAAAACCACTAGAGATCTGAGAAAACGGCAGGACAAATTAGCTGCTATAAGACAGCTTTGGGATAAATTCATAAAAAATTGTACAAATTCATATACTCCATATGAATATTGTACAATTGACGAACAACTCATAGGCTTCAGGGGCAAATGTCCATTCCGTATATATATATGAGTTCCAAACCAGACAAATATGGTATTAAAGTCATAATGCTGAATGATGCTCGAACAAGTTATATGGCTAATGCCATACCATACTGTGGAAAAATTGATACACAATCTGAACCAGTCCCTAGTTATTATGTTCGCAAACTGGCAGAGCCGATCATGGACACTAATCGCAATATCACAGTTGATAACTGGTTCTCGTCTGTTCCCCTATTCGACAAAATGTTGAAAGAACACAAGTTGACCATGTTAGGAACCCTACGCAAAAATAAAAGAGAAATCCCTCCGAGTTTTTTAACTAACAAACAGCCAGGACGTTCTCTCTTTGGTTTTCACAGTAATAAAACGTTGGTGTCCTACTGCCCTAAACCCAATAAAATTGTAATATTACTATCGTCCATGCATTTCGATAATGCGGTTGACGAAGAAACAGGAAATGAAATAATACTTGATTATAATAGGACAAAAGGTGGCCCTGACACTTTTGATCAACTGTGTCATACTTACTCAGTTGCAAGGAAAACGAGACGGTTCTTCTTTGGTATTTTGGATCAATGTGGTGTAAATGCTAAAGTGTTGTTTTCTTTTACAACAGCAATTATGTCAAGGAGGGAATTTCTCCATGAATTATCCTGGCAATTAATAGAACCGCTTATGAGATCACGTCTGCAGTCTAAGACCCTTCACAGACCTTTAAAAATTGCCATAGAAGATTTGCTGGGGATACAAACCAATCCAGAGGAGGCAGCTCCACTGCAGAAACGAGTTAGATGCGTGCTTTGTGTAAGGGGGAAAGACAGAAAAACCAAAATGCTATGTCGTGAGGATAAAAAGCCAATCTGCGATGAGCACCGCCACCGAGACGTCCTTTGCACCGATTGTGGCCTCGCTGTATAAGACAGGGTGTCCAGTAAATTATAATTTGTACTTAGTACTTTTTTACATTTTCTAATTTTGATATCATTACTTTAGTTGTATTACTTGTTTTATTCAGATATGTACCTTTCGACATATTTTCACACATTTGTGGTAAAAATAAATTTATATGAAATTCAAAAGTGTTTTTTCTTGATAGGGGTTAAAATTTAAACACTAGTAAACACTTCTATAGATTTCCCTGTCCAAATATGAGCTTGAGCTGTGAAATAGATCGTGGGGTCTGTCAGACCCCAGTATGTTCTTTATGCCACGATTTTATATGTATGTCGGTGTAGGGTTAAGGATTAAAGCGTGTGAAATGTTCACTTCGCACCTGCGATGCATTGTAATTAGTTTAGTTCTGCCTGTAACTTACTAGAACGAGCGCTGGTTGTTTAATCTAAGCTTATACAGTTTAAATCAAGTTTTTGAAAATTGCTTTGGCCTTTTGTGACACGACACTCGCCTACTGACTTGCACGTGTTCAGTGTTCTGTGGACAGTCATACTTACATTTCTGATATTTCGACAGAATATGTTCTTCCATTTGCCTAATACAAGACTGCCCAACCTCAGGCCCGCGGGCCACGTTGTGGCCCGTGAACGTATTATAAATGGCCCGCGTGAACAAGTTGAAAAAGTGTCGCGCACCGCGGTAATAACGCATGGGCGTTGCGCGCGGTCACGTGATTAGCTGTCCTGCTCGGAAGGTCGCAGTTCTTTTGTGTTTCGAAAACCGATCGGAACGAGTACCTTTTTGATCGGAACGAGTTCACGCGCGTATTTATTTATAGTTGTAGTTTTTAAATATCTTCCTTGAAAGTTACCTAAAACTGTTTTAATTTGAAAGATCGTACTGCGTCGAACATTGGTCAGTTTTGTTAAAATTAAAAAGTGTTTACTTTGACATTCAAAGGTATGTTAATCGTTATTACCTAATTTAAGTTTTCCCCACATTATTGTGGGGTTTTTTACGTTTTAGTTTATACTTGATTACGATGTTTAAACAAGAAGTAAAGTTTCTGCTTGTTACAGTATGGCTCACTGCAAACCAAATACGTCGAAATCGACAGAGTCCTACCGTGTTTTTGATGATGAATGGGAAAAGAAATGTTTTACTGAAAGCAAGGTGCACAAACCCATATGTTTACTTTGCTTTACCATAATAGCTGTTTGAAAAAATATAATTTAGAAAGGCATTATAAGCAGAATCATAATAATTTTGAAAGAGAGTATCCCGTTGGCAGTGCCATCAGAGAAGATTTATTAAAGTAAAATAAACGGGAATTATTCCACCAACAGAATAATTTCGTTAAAAGGAACGACGAGCTTGAATCTATGATCAAAACATCTTACGAGATTTCATTGCTCTTAGCGAAAAAGAAGAAGCCTTTTTCAGATGGAGAAATTGTTAAAGAGGCTTTGACAATCTTTGCACAAAATTGTAATGAGCAAAACACCAAAGCTAAAGCCGACAGTCTTTCACTTTCACGAAACACTGTTACGAGACGGGTAGAGGATATGTCAGATGATATCAGCAATCAGATCCAAGAGATCGTAATCAAGTGCAAATACTTTTCGTTGGCGTTAGATGAAACTTGCGATTTAACGAGTAGATCTCAGTTGGCTATTTTTGTGCGTTGCATTGATGAAAATTGGAATGTATTTCAAGATTTACTAGAATTGTGTCAGCTGGAAACTACAACGCAAGGAAAAGACATTTTTACGAAAATTAAGGAATGCGTTGAAAAAAAAGTTTACCATGGGACAAACTCATAGCTATTTGCACTGATGGTGCACCTGACATGACCGGGAAAAATAATGGTTTTGTATCTTTGCTACAAAATTACTTGGATCGAAAAATATTTTCGTATCATTGCATCATCCACCAGGAAGCGTTGTGTGCAAAGGACATGAAGTTGGGTGATATTATGGATCCGGTAGTACGCTGCATAAATTACATACGCGCAAAAGCTCTTCACAGGCGTCAATTCAGGGTTTTAGTTGAAGAAGAAATCAGCGAATATGGAGAGCTTCAACTGTACTGCGCTGTGCGATGGCTTTCAAGGGGCAACATGTTGAAACATTTCTTCAACTTAAGAGAGCAGGTGTTGGCATTTTTTGAAGAAAAAGGGGCATTACCTTTGGAAACTGATTTACTGAAGAATAAATCCTGGTTGAGTGATCTTGCATTTCTTGTTGACATTACCAATTACCTCAATATTTTAAATCTCAAATTACAAGGCAAAGATCGTTCACTTCCGACTATGTTTAGTTTGGTTAGCGGTTTCAAAGCCAAATTAAATCTGTTTTTAATTAACTTAAGCAACGAAAATATTGACCTTTTTCCCATACTCAAAGATTTGAAAGAGAATCTCAATATTGCCACTATCAACTGTACTAAGTACAAAACTAAAATTAAATGGTTATTACAGTCATTTGAGAGCAGATTTTAGGATTTTGAAAGTACAAAACAAAATTTGCAAATTCTTGTTAATCCTTTCACAATCAGTTTGACTGAAATAATCAGTTATCCTGCCAATATTCAGTTGGAACTCACTGAACTGCAAAATCAGTCTGCACTAAAAAACCTTTTTGCAGAAAAATTATCTTCGAAGTCACAAACTTCTTCAGAAGAATTTGGAGATATATGGAAATGGTGCCAAAAGAAGACTTTCCTGCAATAACTGACCTCGCCTTAAAATTTTTAAGTAGTTTTGGATCAACATATGTTTGTGAAAAGATTTTTACTAATCTTAATTATGTAAAAAATAAATACCGCAAGTCTCTAACTGAGCAACATATTTCCGACTTGTTGTTACTGTCACCATCTGATCTGTCGCCTAACAT